>BLAZ01001056.1:531777-534277 GCA_014633955.1 Acropora tenuis
GATGGAAGGCAGATCAGCCAGTAACATATTTAATGTGCTGAGTAAAAAGGACATTAATTAACAAGGTTCCAGCCATTTTTCAGACCAGAGTTGTTGCATGGCTGGGCTTCATAAACTGGTAAGAGTTAAGCAAACAACCAAAAGAACTGTCTCTCTCCCAGATGGTTCTCTTTGCAGTACTGTTGGTGAGAAACATTAATTTTGTTAGCTTTCCATCTCCTATCAGAAAAAAAAATGAAAAAAAGATCCACAAAT
This sequence comes from Acropora tenuis, assembly GCA_014633955.1. Classification (NCBI taxonomy): domain Eukaryota; kingdom Metazoa; phylum Cnidaria; class Anthozoa; order Scleractinia; family Acroporidae; genus Acropora; species Acropora tenuis. The sequence continues at coordinate 532,033 of BLAZ01001056.1, forward strand.
TTTTAAACCATGTTGAAGAAATACCAGCTAGGTGTAGAGCAACCATTTTCATTAAGTTTTCCTCGATCATAAAGGATCCAGCAAGCTTATTAGTACAAGGGCCAGGGCTCTATTGTCTGACCCACTTGACTATAACAACAGGATGATTTTATTACATCCACAATTATTCCAGATTTTCAGAAATGTCCCTACAACTTCCAAAGATTTCCAACAATTTTCCTAACATAATTTAATTGCTAAAAATGTCTTAAGATGTTCCCCCAACCCTTGAACACTTATGAGCTAGTTGAACCTTTTCTGATGGCTGTCAAACATATTTCTCAAGTTTTTAGCCATTGTTATAAAAAAGAAACTGGACAAATAATCCATAAGACACGACATGAAGTTACTTTATTTTGAAGAAGTTGGAAGATTCCCATCAAAATATTACCTTTTGTCATCAATCTATCAAAGAACAAAAAATTCTGCTAGCAATTTCTGTTTACCTTAGGTTCATACTGACAGGCATAAAAAATTGTTTCTCTTTTTTTAAATTAAATGGTGGAACATTCTTCCATTAGAGATACCCATGTCGTCTTCCCTTGGCATTTTTAAGCACAGTCTTTTAAAATACTGGCAGTTTCCATTCCACAAGTACTTTTTTAAATTAGGGATCGTCCAGCACCAATATCTCACATTCCCTTGAGACTTATCTTAGTGCTTTTAAATACCATCTTTTTAAAAAAAAATTGTTGTCCTTCACCAGCCGGTCTTCTTTGCGACACACGTGTTATTTTCTGCACTGCCTAAGTTTTGATGCTCTGAGTGAAATGCTGTTTGCCTCCGCTGCACATTTACTCGGAAATGGATGACATTGTGCTTCCGATAAGAAAAAGGTTGTTTGGTTTTTAAGATGTATTTCTCATGACGATTTTGATAGTTAAGTTTTTTTTTTTTTCAACATGTCCAATCATTCATTTCCTTTTCTGATAATTTCTATTCATAATCTGTGTATGTTTGTTCAATTGTCATGTGTGAAGGTATTTTTCTATAATTCTTTTATAATAATAATTACATATTTGAAAACAGCATAAGCTCTCTAGATGAGCTCCTTTTACTCTTAGAGCAAATCATGCATTAAAAATTGCTTTAATAAGAAAAAAGAACAAAATTTGTAGATTTTTTAAACAGGTGTAAGAAATTTTCCTTGAGGCATGCCATGAGAGATTAATTAATTGATTAGGTCAGCTGGAGTGATTCTCTCAGGCATCATGGACATCTGTGAATATTGGCACAGAAGGTTAACAAACAATAAACTAAAAATACCAAGAAAAATGCAATAACACCCTGACTATGAGTGTAGAGTTTTAACTCAGCAAAGAAAAGTATTTTTTGAGGGCACTTAGGCACATAATGTTATGTAAATTACAGAAAGCTGTAATCTCTTCACAGACAACTAAGGTCCTTCGCAACAAATGTAAATTGTAAAATGCATTCTTTAATCTAGTCTAGAATGTTAAGATTTCGATTGATTAGATTCCTCCAGAATTGTTCAAATTTAAAACATTTCCTACCTTGAAAATGCGCTTATTGAGCTTATATGAGTTTTTTTTGCAGATCCCAAAACGTACGTCCTACCAAATAACTAAGGACTAGCATTCATTGGCTAACTTCTTTGCGATACTCCACATGCTTCAAACACCGCGATTTTGCCTTCTTTTGATGAAGAGGATAATTCTTTTCAACCTCTGTATATGCTGTACGTGACCTCTTTGAGCCAAAGGGCGAAATATGGTCACGCTTCCTCTTTCCCTAAGCACTTCCACTCTTGGAACCCAGTGCTTTTTGCGGGCGATGATCATTCATAGGAAGAAGGTGGGCGTAAAAAAAACTGATTTCCACTGTACAATACGAAACAGTTTTCAATGGAGATTGGAAAGTTTTACAAGAGTCAAATGGACACTGCAAAAAGACTCCGAATCTTCGTCAAGGAAAACTAACTTTTCCGTAATTATTATTTATATAGAAATTGATTTTAACATATCATGTTAAGGGAACTGTATGCATGAAAGGAATCTGTCTCATATGGTCTAGAGGTTTTTTTTCCCTGCTTGCCTGACAGGAGGCTGACACAGAGTCAGTCGGTCGAACATGTGTAATATATTGCGCAAAGCTCAGATTTCCGAGAACTCAACTTTTTACCATAGTATATCCACACAGGGGCTACTAAGTAGTAGAAATTGCCAAAGTCACGTTCCGAGGGCTT
>BLAZ01001056.1:571185-573685 GCA_014633955.1 Acropora tenuis
ACTTTCTAGAAACTTCCGACCGGAATATGGCGCGAATATTGCAGAATTTCGGGCTTTTCATCGCACGCGCGTTTTTTGTCCCGCGTGCACTTCTCGAAACTCGCGTTTTTAGCTAAGAAGGTGAGCTGTGTTCCCACGAAATATGCTCGACATTTTCCTTGAAACTCACTGGATTATTCTGTGGTGCGCAATTTTAACCTTAAAACAAGCGAGCAGAGAGCGGTTGCTTTTGTCAATTGTTCGTCTTATGGAATGGGCGCAAGCAAGGACGAGTTAGAAACCATGAAGTAAAAGAAGATATCGAAGGATTTTGTTTCGAAACGACTGTAATCAGCGCCGCTTTTAAACAAGGGAAACAAACCCTCGATATTAGAAGCTCATACAGCAACTGAGAAGGGAGTTTAAGCGACCCCGACTACAAATTTGAAAGACGTCACAAATTTGCATATTTAACAATAACAAACAGCAGTTTTGCACACTTTGCACGTGTTTTTTTCATTTTTGTACATTTCACAGACATGAAATGAGCTGTTTTGCAATTGTGGCCTCGATGTAAACGTTCAACCACAAATTTTCGATTTCTTCTTCTCAGCTCTAAACCACTCAAAACAATTTAATTTCCGGATAATTAGTACACATTCTGCTTGGCAAGCGATGCAGAATAAGTGAAAAATGACAGAAGCCCATCAGATGGAACCTCCATCTCCCATACAAACCCTTAGAGTCAACCCTTTCCCGGGTAGATTGATAAATAGAACGGTTCCCAGAGGGGGTTTCGCGCGCTGATAGAAGAAAGAGCCAATGAAAATGGAGAAATGACAGTAGTATTGTCTTGCGTTAAAGAGCAGACAGTTAGCGCATTCATGTGACTCAAGCACATTACAAAAGAAAATGGTTCGGTTTATAAATCTACCCGGGAAAGAGTTAACTCAAGAAATTAATGGACTCGAAGGTCAAGCGAAGTTAATTGTGTTTATTTTCGACGCAGAGTCCTTCTGGTCTTCCCCGTCGAGTGCAAGCACTTTACGACTGCGAAGCGGATAACGACGATGAGCTCACCTTCGAGGAAGGAGATATTATTGTAGTAACAGGGAACGCAGAAGACGCAGAGTGGTGGGTAAGTATCTTCTACGTCTTTTGGGGGGAAGGGGTGGGGGTCGACAAAGGCATTCGTTTCTTGGAATCGGTTCTATCTTCCCGCCCGTTCACCGAAGTTAAGCCCTGTTGCACGGGGTTGATATCTGGATGGGTGACCCTCTGGATAATTTCCCTGTGCTATACTCCTTGGGAAAGAAGTCAAGCTGGCCAGGCGTAGTAGACATCAATCATGCCTCCCACCTCTACTACAAATGTCGTAGCATGGGAATTTGGTTAAATTTAAACTAAAAATTGTCATCACCCATACACACTTGAACTTTTTTTATACTAAGCAACATTAGAGTCATTTGTTTGCTTCTTCAAATGAAAATGTGATTGCCAAAGGAATAGAGTTTAGGTTAATCAGGTTTTGCATTTGCCGGTGCTTAATGTTACGAGGGTCTCCTAGGGGTTTTGAGGAACAATGGAACATGGAAAAAAATTCGTAGGGAACAAGTAAATGTTGATAGTGGGAATAGCTGAACACCGGGCAATTTTGGAACGAGGAAACAAGGTCTGGCCCCAGTTGTTCAAACAATGGATAGCGCTATCCACCGCATAAACACAAGCAAAACCAATTGAGTTATCCAGTGGATAGTGATTTATCAGGTGGATAGCGCTATCCATCGTTTGAACAACTGGGGCCAGGACCCTACCCCCACCCTGAGATTATCTCTCATGACAAGACCTTTTTCTTTCTTGTTTTTCAGATGGGAGAGATCGAGGGGAAGCCACAACTATCCGGAGTTTTTCCTATAAGCTTTGTGAGGGTTCTTTCCCAATGACGACTGCCCAATACACATAATTCACCATAATAGTCACGTAATTCTCAAAGGCTGTCACGCATTCAGGCTCCATCATCAGCCGTGACATTAGCTTTCAAGATTCTCAAATCAAACTATTTTTCCAATGCACGAGTTCTTCCATGCTCGTCAAAACACTTAATGCCTTGTATAGAAATGATAATATTTTCCTCGAGACTAAGTCTTATTTTATACCTCAAACATTTTATCTGTCTGTAGGAACTTTCTTTTAACTTTTGTAGCTGTCAATAGCACACTTTCCTCTTCAGTCGTTTCGCAAAGCGATTACAGTTAGATATAAACGAGAGCTGACTTTCCTTCGAGGACGGAAGAGACAGCGGAACTCAAATTTGAACAAAGCAAACAAAACATTTATTGATTTAAAGTTGCTACTGAAAAATGTTTCCTTGTTTTGTTTGCACGATGAATTGGTATTTGTTCCGCTGGCCAAGGCCTCGAAAACGTGATAATTTCACATTATCGTTTTGTGATCGAGATTAAAGAAGTTTTAAAAATGAGAATTACAGCGATTGTATTGCAACGGTTTTCAAGTTTGCCTC
>BLAZ01001056.1:602176-605332 GCA_014633955.1 Acropora tenuis
ATAAAAATTTTGGGCAAAGGTCAAATTACCACCTTAAAAGAATCACAAAGCTGACATTTTGAGGATTAGCCCTTTGCCCTTTGCTCTGGCAAAGGAATAACCCCTTAAAACATCACTTTTGTTTTCTTTTCATGCTGGCAATTTGATTTTTTCAATCTGTTAATAAAACAAAAATTTACTTTTCCACCTCATCATATCAGAATGTAGAGCTGTGGGTTTTTGGAAAAAGGGTCATTATCTTGATATGCAGTCTATGTATATGCAACGTTAGCCGGCAACCTCTCCCTAAATATTACAAATGACAATTTCACCTGCCTCCAAAAATAAATCTTGTCTTCCATTTTCCAAGAAAATAAAAAAAGGCCACCACAAAGCCAGCAAAAACAAAGAAAGCTATTCTTGCAGAAAAGGACATCACACGCAGAAAAGGATAAACCCAGTAACCAGACACATGAGCAACCCATGTTATCCTAAAATCAAAAGACAATAATTATTGAAAATTATTATATTATTATAATTATTGAAAATTAATACTGGAAAAGGCTTTGAACCAAGAAATCATTCAAGGAATTTTGTTTCTTGATTCACAGACAATGCTAGCTTGAAATGAATTTGGGTCAAATAATTCCAAATATGTTATTAAAATATAAATTTCCTTAAAATGTGCAAAACCGCAAGAAATTGTGCAGATTTGGAACAAACTAAACTTCTCAATTTCTTGTGCATAGGGAACACACAGGCAACCCACGAAACACAGGGAAACCAACAACAAGAATAGAATTGATGCATTGAAGAGGAAATAAAACATCCCACATATTTTGTCAATTTCACTGAAACTTCACTTTGACCAATATTACAATATTAATCATTGACTTACCACAACAGATATGCTAAAGAAAATGATAGCAAAAGTCCTAAGCCAACACGATTTCTTGGATATCTGTGTTTGACAAATGCGCCTTCTACGATAATAGCAACAGCACACCAAGTATGCTGAAAGTACACAATCATAACAAAGAATGGTTGTAAGATAAGCTGTAGGCTTCTACTGAGAGGAAAAAGGCTATAGGTTAAGAAAGTGGCAAAGGCTTACCAAAAGGTGATTCAACCATGGTGGGATTAATTTATCCATTCCTTTTGGAAAAATTAGATCTCTGTCCATCAGGTAAATTCCCCAAAATGTGGCTGATACAAACTGAAAACAAGGAACATTTCTCTACAATTAAGACTTTTTACCCCTTTTTCATTTTGAATTCATAATCGATGTTTTACAATCCTTGAGGTATTCTTTAATTTCATTAACTCCTTTTCACGGAAGCACCTTAACCCAACAAATTTTTCTTGACAGATACCAAATTAACAAAGGATATGTGAATGAAATTTAAATGAACTGGCCATGGTGTTTAAGTTATCTGGTAGCAAATAAGAGTTTGACCAAAAATAACTACGCTTAGCAAAGTCTTGTATGTTGAGGCCAGCATACAATCTTCCGGTAAACTTTTTAAATCTATTTTTCTCTCAACTGGCTTAAGTCACCAGCTGTGATAACCTTTTGTTGACATAATTTTTTTTTAAATGAAGATGTTCTCCATAACATTGTCAAAAGTAAGACTGTAATATTATGGGTGACTGACATCTCAATGAATCGCAATATGGGCATCTTGCGAGTCATGTGAAAAGCTGTTGTCAGCTGTTTATTATTATTGCTCCTTTTGACAGACAACCCATTATTACGCTAAGAACACCAAGATCTCGAGGGACTACTCACCACGCAAATCGGAAATGCTAATGAAGCAAACAGTATGTCACGCAATTTAATCAACCAGTTATCCTTGCCTTTTATAAGTGTCAAGACATCACCAATTATCGCTATTGTAAAATATACCAGTTGGACAAGCTGAAAAATAAATGTGAAAATTAATGTGAAATATTGATCATCTTCCTTTGAACACCATTCAACAATGCTCCCTTTGCTATCATTGTGATTGAATGATTTTCACACTTTTCCCTACATAATTTCCAACGTAAAATGCAAGTCCAGATCATAATTGCTCTGCAGAAATTAGTCATATTGGCTCGTTGTACAACACATGGCCACTCATTTCTACATCATAGAATAACAAAAGTTACTATTGCGATCTGTTTCTTTCAACAAAAGATTCCTACTAATTTGCATGTGCTGGCCTACATGTCCCTTAATTTTATAGTTGCTCCCTATTTCTTTGTTTTCACGAACCACTCAAGCTTGGTCCCTGTTTATATATTCTCTGGCTAACAAAAGAGTCATATGCAAATTAGTGACCGGGTATTCTGAAGTTTAGCCGAGTTTCTTACACATGAAAACCCTGGAAAGGGGACAGGAGGATATACGATGAAAGACCTTCGTGAGCATACAAAACTTCAACTAGAATGGGAAGGGATATGACTGTCCTTGAATAGATATTTCAACACGCTAGTGTGAAAAAATGGGTAAATAAACATTGCTAGGTGCAACAATTAATTTAAACTTACCACGTTTAGAAACGTCAAAAACTTAAATTTTCCTCCATAAATACGGTGATTAGGAGCTTTTATTTGTAAATGATGATAGAGAGTGTAAGCAAACAGCATAGTTCCACAAATATGAGAGATAAGAAGTATACCTAAAGACAAGGACGACGCCATGTTGAAAGTCGAAGTCTTTGAACTCGAAAAGTCGCTCAAGGTCATTGCATCACGCACACGTGAACATCGCTTTCTCACGCGTTCCCCACACGTTCGCCGGGGAGGAACGCGTGACGAAGCCGTTTATTCACCCCACGTGTCAAATAAGAGATGTCGACAGGAATAAAATATTTGAGAAAAGCTAAACATAATCAGACAGTTCTTTCTCATTTTTCGTATGTTTCGGGCGAGCCACTGAGAACTCGATCGTCGGATTCTCGCTTTATACGAAACATTCAACCCAATACTTATTTTTCGGACCATTGTTCGGTGCAACAATTCTCAATCAAAGCCACATCTGTGAAGGAATCAGGTGTCTTTGAGGAAGACGAAAGCTATTGATACTACAGGCTGTCTGCCTTTAGATTGTGTCGGGACCCTCTGTCTAGCCTGACAAGCTGGTAGACTAGTATAAACACCACACTAGCTAAATTACTAATAATAATAATAATA
>BLAZ01001056.1:611476-616476 GCA_014633955.1 Acropora tenuis
GACGTGGTTTCAAATGTCTAATGCCACTGTGGTGTCAAAGTTGCATGTTTGAAAGACCCATTATGATACTGCCTTGTTTGATGTGACTGTACTCCGTACTTTTAGGTTTCATTTCAAGCGTCTTGCTACTGCTGTGTTTGGCTGGCTTACCTGAAGCATGACTGTAGCATAATTTATTGACTTGGTTTCAGACATGAAATTTAATTCAGCTATGAAGCAGTCAGCAACGTTTACGGTGCGACATGACAATAGCTTGACATGGCTACGTCTTTACACTGTGGCGTCAAAGTTGCATGTTTGAAGAACCCATCATGATACTAGATTTTTTTACCTGTGTGCTATGTACTTTAAGGTCCATTTCAAACATCTTGCTGTGTTTAGCTGGCTGGACTGAAGCATGACTGTAGCTTGACTTGGTTTTAGAAGTCAAATTTGACTCAGCTGTGAAGCAGTCAGCAACCTCTGCCATTCTATACGACAATAGCACGACGTTGGTTACAATTGCCTTGCTACTGCGGCATCAAAGTTGCATTTGATACCTCGCTTAGCAGGACCTAAAATTGAATTTGTTCCCTATCTAACAGGACAATGAGGAGGAAAACTGTTGGTAGATCCAAAAAGTACACTGGAGACTTGTGCATGCTAGCAGGCCTTCCACAGGATGCTCTCAGTCAGTACCTCATTGCCGGAGAACATCTGAGATCAGCTAACGATGTGTTGTGGCTTGCTGGTGCCTTTGAGGGCCAATGTGCCGCCTCATTAGCATTGATCAATGACGAAGCACAGAAAAGCACAAACTCTTTGATTCTACCAACAGAATGTGCGGCAAATTCTGTTTATGTTACAAGTAATGGACTTGGAAATGAGGTAGATGAATCCAAATTTAGAAACCCCTCACCTCTTACCAAAGAAGACATGGTGGACAGATTATCAGAGGCATTGAAGCTGTATAACCGAGTGAGTGATGTTTCACGTTTAGATACGTTTAGATTTCGTTCTTGGTCAGAGGTAAGTGTTCCACCTAAGGGCAAGCCTGCAAATTGGCACTGGGCATCAGTTATTTGCCCAGTAAATTTGATGTTTTGACTGCCGAATGTCTGACCTGGCTCTTCTATTGTGTTGTGAAAGACAAAACTACATTCCCACTCAAGAAAGCCAAACACGAAGGTGGACTTTTGATGTAATGACTGTAATGCATTATAAATTATTTTCATTTTCAAGTTCACATATCATATGCAGGTTAAATGAAAACATGCTACTCCTGCCAATATTCATTCTGAAGTCGCATGATCTTTAGAAAATAATTGTGAGGACACTTCAAAAATAATTTCATAGAACTGACACTTGCCGCTAATCTTAGGTTAAACCCTGTCACTGGTCTGACATATGACAGTCTTATAGAAAAAATTATTTGTAGGCTTGTTAGGGGCAAATCATAAAAAGTCTTTTCAATTAACTACTGTAAACATATTATTCAACCGGAACAGTTTCCAGTAAAATTGAGTTTAATAGTAATTAACAATACAGGAATATAAAAACCCCTTACCTCCACAACTCTCAAACATTCAACTTTGCTTTACAAGCATGACAAAACAGCATACCAATGCGAAAGAAGTACAGGTATTTCTTTTGTAATCTTGCATTGAAGCTGTGCTTGTAGGTATGTGATATCACTGCTATTATTTTCCTAACAGGTTAAAGGAGCCACTGTTCTTGAAATTGAGGCTAATCTTAAGTTTACAAGACTTCTTATCAAATTTCAGGTAAGAAGTTGCTCCACACAATAAAAATCCTATTATGAAAGAAATGTTATATGAAGTGCGGTGTTTGAAATCAAATGAAGATATGGTTCATGTGACAATTGCTTAAATTGTCCAGCAAGTGCAAGGATCATATCTTCATTTAAAAATCCTATTATAAATGGTGAAAAGTAGCGGTGACAAATACGCAGTTATCTTGTACTTACAGTACTTATTCCATTTGAGTGCTGCTCTGTTTTTGTAGTTTGTGTTTTGAAAAAAAATTCAGAGCTTCTTGTTTTCTGTAGTGAAAAAAAAAATATCAAACTGCAAATATGCTACATAAAGGGTGAAAAGTAACTGCGACAAATAACAGTTATCTTTTAGTTACTAACTCCATGTGAGGGCTGCTCTGTAATTTTTTAGGTTAGGTGCAAAACGAAATTTCAGAGCCTCTTTTGTTTTCTGTAGTGCAAAAGACCATATTAATCAACTGCAATCAATCCTGATATAAATCGTGAAAAGTAGCATTGACAAAATTTAATGTCGTTATCTTTTATTTACAAATTCCACTTGAGGGCTTCTCTGTTAAGTACAATATAGAGGATACTTTGTGGCTGTGCAGAGATACAAAATCTCTCTCTGAATGAGTACAGGGAATATATTTTTCAACACGAGAAGAGAATTGTTGGGTCTCCAAGCAGTCAGGGAATTTTCTGTTTATTTTAGAAGTACCAATGAAATACCAAACCATTAATTTTTACTTTTATAGGAACTACGTAGACAAAGGTGCTATGTATTTCTAAACAAAACAACAGTGATCTTTTCATGTGTTAAAATGCTTTTTTCTCGTAGGAAGATATCTTGTTTTCACGCAAAAGCTCAGCTGGTATTCCAGTGGTGTTTGTATGACAAAAAGTGATATTTCACCCCAAGACAGTAATGTAATTAGTAATGTTAATGAGATGCCTTTTTTTAGAGGCAGGTGACTTCAAAATGTTGAAGGAGAGAGGTTTTTGAAAAAAAGTAATAATTCTTGGGTTGCTGCAATGATTAAGGGAATCATTTCCAGTAAATATAAGCTGACTTGTGTGAGGTAAAGTAGCTTGCGATTTTCATCAGCTACCAGAGGCTTGATTGAAACACATTCTCATTACGTAAATTTGAAACTCAAATCAAGGGAGACATTTATAAGCACTGTAAAGTGTCTGACAATTATTGTAAAAGTCTATGTATGTTGTTGATATAGTTTTTCTCTTTTTACATTGTTGTGCTATAGAAACCCATTGAAGCAAGCATAGCATTACAGAATTCAATGTCAGTTAATATTTCGCTGAATGAACCAGAAAAGGTATTAACGAGGGTTCTTGTTGTCTTCATCATAATCATTATTCTCGTCATCTGTAAGCTTCATTGTCAAGATTCAATCCATTTTGTCATTAACATTATAATTGTCAGAGTGATTAATCTCTCTCCATTTTATAAAATCCTTCCTCCATCATTCTTTTCATTTTAACCAGTATGATCTTCTTACTGTCGTGATCATCTTTGCCATAGTCAACATTATCATCATTATATTTTTTTGTTTGCATAAGGTACAGTGCCAAGGTACTGCCCATTATTGTAGCAATTTAATTTCACTCAAGACCCTTGACTTTTATTTGTTATCATTATTATAATTTCTTATTAGACTTAGATAATGTACATTTCAATCTGACCATTACTGTATTTCAAAAGCAGTTTATATCAAGTGATCAGTCAGTCGCCTTGCATGTGTTGAGCAGAGGTTTTCTAGAATGGACTCTTGCCGACAATAATACATGATTTATTTTATTATTATTTTTAAAGTATATGATTTGTATAATTCATTGTCAAAATGTTATGTCCCATTTCCCTGTAACTGGCACGACTTGCCTTTCATTTTGACATAGATCAACCGCTTTAACACAGCAGCGATTTTGTATGATGAGATAGGATTCAAAAGAAAGGCAGCATTTTTCTCCAAGATTTGTGCAGTGCAATGTGTGTCACATCAATTACCAAAACCTCTCTGGCAATTGGTAGGAGTTCTCATTTTGTTTCTAATTCTCATTGACAATAGAAACATTATTATTATTTGAACAATTTCAGTGTAAATGTTCTTCAGAGTTGTGAGCGCTACTTAAGCAATAACAAGAGAAACACCTGGAGAATTCAGGCCTTTATGGGACTCTAAATTTGTTAGGCCTTTTTCTCTCCACTTCTTAAGTAGCAACCATATCTGCGAGGGTCATTTGCGCTGAAATAATAGTTATTATTGTTTCAATCTGCAGTTCAAATGCACATGAATTTCATGTATCCATCACATCATATCAATAAATGATATTATTATTTGTGTGGGCATCTTGTTCCTAGCCCATATGGCTATTAAAAGAAGAGCACAGTTTTTCAAAGTATTATTATTGGTTGGTTCGAACAGTTTTTCCTGAAATGCAAGAGATAAAATAATTATGAGTTGCACACGCGATTTAGTTAGGATCATAAAGCATTCGTCGACATCATTCAACAATACCGTAATTTTTTCAACATCAGCTGTGGTGAGAAATTCAATGAAGGCCACAAAGGATCTTCTTATGTTTAACAGGTGGTTGCAAGCCATGAACCTGATATTGATAATGTGAAAAGGTTGTTTGCCATAAGACTAAATGTGACACTTAAGACAGTTATCAGAATTCAGCATCCATCCAATTATTGGGCATTATTTAATTTTTTGACTTGGATTTGGCTTTGGCAGACACAAATTCAACTCTGCTACGCTGCGTAAACAGCAAACGGGACAGAGTTCATTGAAGCATGGTTAGTGCTCAGCAGTGTTAACTATCATAGACAGGTTTAGGGTGTGATACCTCTTAATCAATGTTAGCGCTAACCATGCTTTGAGCAACCAGCCCCTGGTTGGCTCCTGAAATCTGAGATTGCAACCCAGATGAAATTAGGGAGTTTGAGAAGCTATGGCCCCTGTAATAAAAATGTCACATTAAAATATAACTTTGTGCTGGGATGAGTGTTTTGCCATTATTTCATGCAAGTCATGTTGGGCAAAATAGGCAAAGTGTCCCTTCCCTTGTTTGGCATGATTGGTTTCATGTGAAGGGAAAGAATGAAAGATTTTAATCTTGCTGTGGGGTGGCATTGATGGTCTGAACATCAAAATTTAATATGAAACTTTCATGTTGTCATTTGGCAATTTTAAAAAAAAATTCAACCAACAAATGCATAGTA
>BLAZ01001056.1:642210-649710 GCA_014633955.1 Acropora tenuis
TTTAAGTTAAACCTTGCGACATCAGTGGTTATTCACGTTATTCAAGACTAAACAAGGTCATCCTTTGCAGTATGTTACATTTTCAAAACATGGTGGCCACATTGCAGTAAAATGAACTTTCGGTTTCCTTTAGAAATTTTCTGTTTCGACTGGTTCACATCACGGTGTCCGGTATGATCAAACAGTCTACTCACAACCCGATAACAACGCCCTTTTCATATTTGGTACTAATTTGATCTCTCCCCGCTTCAACATCAATTGCTCCGTTTGTAAACGACTTCTCCTCTACCTTGACCCTTCAAACATTGAATTCCACGTAGCACTACACTGACCGGGGGCAGCTGTAGTCAAGTATATACTTGTTATTTGCCGCCCGTGAGGTCCCGGCCGTTTTACGAAAAACTGAGGGCACAGTTTTTACCAATACCGGCAAATAACGTCGGTGTTCATTTTTTTCTTTGGGATTGTAGGCTCGGTAAAAGGGCCTAAAACGTCTGAAATGCCCGTGAGGATAATAAAATTCACTTTCGCTATGAAAGCTCTCGTTATCGAAATCCATAACCGTTTGAGCCTGTCTAAAATGTTTATATTTAACCTTGTTTACGACACTTTTAAGGCTGTTACAGTTGAGTTGGGGAGCTGTCCGCACTCGGGCTCCGGATGAGAAAATCCGAATCGCTGGAGCGCGCGCGATAAGCCAAATTTAGGATTCCGGACTTCTGAAAAGTTGGCGAAAAAAACAAATAAAATTATTATTATTATGATGATGAAAAGCGGGGGCAGCTCTAGTGAACACTAATTGTAGTTATTATGATGATGACTTCAGCATCTACGCATCTAGATTCCGGGGTTCATAAATAATGCTTCGGTTGACCCCCGTCTAAGCGGGTGTCGGCATTTCCTTATGCGCACCCAAGTCTTCCCCGAAATAAAGAAACTATAAAAGTGCAATCCTTATCTTCCATTTTTTCGTCGTAATCCAACAATTTCACGCACGGATCAAGCTCTCTTCCGGTAAGAACATTCCTTGCTCAAAGGACTGGTTTTCGTCGATTTGAAAGGTCGCACGCGATAAAGATGTCATGTGAGGAATATTTGATTATAATCAAAGTCGATTCTCTTTCCACCGGAAGAAGGCTGATTTCAGTTGGCCTGCTGAAACATAGCTACAAACTTTACAGTTATTCTTCCTCGTACAAGTTTCTGCTCAAGAAAGTTTTTTTTATTCAAACTCAAGTCAGTTAAATTACTGAAACAATTGATATTAGCAGATGATTGTTACCTGTTGCTTGCTCAAAATATGAATTATTTCAATTCAGCGTTACCCTGGGTTGACACAACATTAAGAGTAACGTCAGCCAAATCATTTTCTTATTAAGACTAGACTACACTGAAAATTCTTATTACAAAATTTACGCTCTTACAATGTATCTTCAAATCTCCCATGACAACACATGTTTCGCATTTTCGTAATATTTTGGCGTGAATCCAGGAAAGCAATTAGATATCTTTTTAGGGACATTACTAATCCAAATCTTTGCGTGTCTTTAGAATGTTTAAAAAACAACCCATTGACCCCAACCTGTGGGTGTCTTCAAAAATCACATGCCGACGTTTTCGACAAAAGCGAGTACTCGGCTCTGTCAAGGTCACTGAGAGTAGTCAATTTTGTCTTTATTTGAGGCTATTCAAGTAAACATAGTAGTGAGATGTGCTTTGTATGGCGACTCTTTGCGTTTTTCATGCCTACTCCTCGCTCTTCAGCAAAAATTCGTTGACACGCACATAGCGTCCGTGGTGAAATTAAGAAATTACCTATTCAAATGATTGCAAAATCATATATTGTATTCAAAAGAATGTAAACAATTAATCTAGGACAAAAAATTTCCATTTCCAGTAATTTCAATATTCATGGCCCGTTTTCATTTTCTGTTTGCTTGTTTGCTATTATTTTTATCTTTTCTGTTTTGGTAAAAGCTAACAGAAACTGAAAGACATTACTTTTCTCCTCTAGAAAAACTATGATACGAACTTGAGAAAGTGAATGTTAGGCGTCCAACGGAACGCAAGAGGCGTCATTGGCGCGTATTGGTCTAATTGTCTGTCAATATCCACTTGCATAATCCAGGACCGCGTGGGATTTTTGAGATTTGAAACTTCTCAAGAATAAAATTTTTTCGCCCGTTCTAGCTATGTCGTTGAGGCGAACATTCGTATGAGTTTGTTATGAGGTTTATTTCTGTGCTTTGTTTTAAATGTGTTCGCTGGTTTTCATCACTGCCTCGTGGAGACCTCGAGGTGGATGGATTCCAATGACATAACGTCAACCATAAAGATAACAAAGGAAATCACGTGTCAAGCATGCGCCTCTCAAAAACGGAAAGTCCAACGTAGTTGGCCTCTCACTCAAGGCGTTGGTACAGACAACAGTAGCGGCGAAGAAGACTGCAACACAGCGACATTTTTCCGAATTATCCTGAAGTTTTTCATACCAAAGGTAAGATAAACGTGACTGTAATTGCTCCTGTTAAAAGCCATTGCTTTTCCGAAGACTAAATCGGGTCGATAGCGTGTCAAACTTGCTTCTTCCTGACCTACGGCCTCACAGTTCATTCACGCTCAGACACCGCCTCAGTTTTCTTGAAATTTAAATCTGTGGACTGTGTGGCCTTTTGCGCTCCGTTTTCTTGTGCAAGTGAGAAAGGCAATGAATCCCACGTGTTTGTTGGATTACATAAAGATAGGTTGAGCTAAAAAACATGTTTTAATTCGTGAATTTGAGTTTTTTTCACTTAAAGAAGTCCTTATGAAGTCTCCTTACGAAATTTGATGTCATGTTTGGAGAGCCGAACAAATTTTCTATAGTAAAATAGTCCGAAGGGGAAGTTTTTTTTTCTTTTGTGATGCTCTCTGTACACCCCTTTTGCTTGTGTATTTTCATGTTCGTGAAATCGGTGTGTTGTAGAAGCAACCTTGTAGAAGCAACCTTCATCGAAGTGCATGCTAGCGGTTCATGGATGATTCTTAGTATTGAGCATATTTTGAGTACTTTAAGAAAATTCCGCTTTCCTATGTCTGTGAAATCAACCGTAGCTGCTTTTTTTCCCCTTGAAGAAATCTTGTCGCTAGCACCGTCGAGTTAGCGGCGTTTGATTATTTTGAGCGCTGGCTTTGATAGCTTGGTGTGGCCGAACAACACCCATCTTGTCTATCATGTCGTTGTTTCGTGAATAAGAAACTCTTGTACAAGGATTCATCGACTTAAAGATGCTTCCTGAAAGTTGAAGAAACCGTTGTTATCGAGGGTTATGCCGAATACGGGCTGGCAAGATAATGTGTTGAAGCGGTCCGTTCGGTTTTCGGTGCCGAACATATGTCCGCCATCACTTTTGTAGTTTTCGTTTCACGTCGTTGTCTCTCGCATTCGCCGAAATGTCTCTCGAAATCTTCGGTGGTAGACTCAAGCTCTAAATCTTATTATGTCAGTTTTTCTGACTGATTTAATTGAACTTCGCTTTATATTCGAGAAAACCAGCCTGCATCGTTGTAGGTATAATTTCACACCGTTTTCTGTTATCGCAGCTTTATCCTTATTCTTAGTTGATGTGTCAGAAACGGCCGTATAAAAGCGTTTTCCCTGCTTCTATAATGTGCACCAATTCGTAATTCTTGCTTGGGAGAGCACAGTCGAGCATGAAAATTTTTTCAAAACTTCAGTTTAGCATGAACTATTGTCATTTATGGCTTTCGAAGAGCAAATATTTCGAAGAAATTCAACTACGCTCGAACTTCGACCCTCAAGTCTTTGTGAAAATCAGTGGCGCCGACGCCTTTTTGTAGCTTGGCGAGATTAAGAGTTGTAATGCCTCGCCTTTTAAGTTAATTGGCGCGATATGATAAGCGAAGAAGGTAAGATCGAAAATCTTTAGGCGTGTCAGTCGAAATTTTAGCCTTTAAAATCATTTTCCTTGAGAAGGAAGGCCGTCATTTTGCCTCACGTCCACGGGAAGTGATTCTTTTCGGTCGGATGACCATCTTACCAGCAAGAAAAATAGCTAAACGTTCTAGTATTCGCGAACATCTGACGTGCTGTTGCCATTTAACGAACCATGAAAAAAATAAATGATTTGCCGCAACATGAATTTTTGATCAATGCCAAAAATATTTTGGAAGTGACTAGAAAATCAATTAGTATTATTCTTTGGCGCAAAGAAAATTATTCAAACGTTACTATTTACACAGAAGTCGCTCTAACTTTCTGGAAACCGGTCCAAGCGGATCGTGAGAAACCTTCTCGGAAGTTCTTTTGAAATGTTGATGAAATATTTACAAAGGACAAGGTTTGTGATTAGCAAGATAGTGCGTTCGACGAAAAATTTCGAATTCAATATTTTTTGCCTGGATATTTTTGCGCCATTTTCATCTGAAAGTTCGAAAGTCCAAACTCCAGTGCTACCGGAAATATCAGACACCACGTGAAAGGGCTTTGTACTCAACTAATGTCCGCAGAGTATTGCGTTTGAATACGAGACAAGCCAAGATATTATGGTTGGACGAGTGTGATTCATGCATGCAAATTTTTTGACTATTAATGACCTGATTGTGCTCCAGAACAATACCTGCGTCTATGCATGTTAAAGGAATATACGTGTCTTTCTTTCACCTTTGATCATCTGTCCCTCAGGACAACCTCCTGTTATGCGCATTTCCTTTTAAGCCTTTCGTTTTGAGAGTATTGAACTCTGTAGCCATTTAAGGAATCAAACTTCTGCTAAAACATGCATGACAATGTAAATATTTGCATGAAGGGACTAATTATCCCTTTGCGTGTTGGAAATAATTTCCTATTTCAAACTGCCTTTTCAAAGCACCTGTATTTTGAGAAGTGCCCACGAAGGGTTGGAAGTTCATGAAATGTATCTGCTGATTACAAGGAAGTGCTTTTTGTATTTGTTTTGCGCTTGGCAAATTAAGTCTTGTCACATGAGCAGCAACCAACGTCAATCACATGTAAACTGTTGACATTGAAGAATTATTCTCCAGTGTAATCATAGGCTAAACCGTCAGTGAGAAACCCCTTGATTGTTGCAATTGTGGATTTTGCTAGGATTACTGCTGCAAACAGTATTTTATCTTTGGGTATCCCTTTGCCATGACTTTATGTGGAAAACATTGGTCGTAAAGCTGGAACAAGGAACTCTGAAACTGAAATTTTGTCCTGTATGTAGGATGGCATTTTTGGTGTAACATAATTAGCACTTTTGCTGTTAGTTTAAAGCCTGCGTCCTGTGTAATTCCCCCTGGTTGCCCCATTATGGTGTACAAGCCATAGTTATAACCCAAAAAGAGCATAGTTTCAACTGAGGCAGGCATCTGTATGGAAATCAGGTTTGAGAAATTAAAAATTCATTGCATTACCTTTATAAGAAATTTTCCAAATTAACACTCAACCTTAGTGAGGCCGACTTAACCCTTGAGTTAAAATTGATTATCTTTTTAACTTCACCCCCTTTGTAAATTTGTAAAATATCATGATCACCATAGTTATGGGTTAAAACAATGTAAAGGAGTGATTATTTTGTGTTTCATTATTTAGATGCAGAAACTTATACTTGGAGCCCTTGTTGTTCTTGCATGTGGTAAGTGTTGCTGTTATGTGAATGTGAAGAGGAATTTTGAAAATGTGTGTTATCTGCCTAACATGTGACAAGTTAGCCATACCATCATAGTCATGACTCTCTCTCAATATGAAGCTTATTTTTTATTCTAGTTGTTTTTTTTATTTGCCACACAATAAAGTACATTAAATATAAGTGGTGGTTAAGTTAATAAATAGAATGTTACAACTAAAGTGAAGCATGGTGAGGCAGCTCAAGAGGAAACCATTGAAACTTGTAGTATTTAGGCTTTCTGAAGCTTTCAGGATTCTACAAAGAACAACTGATTTCATGTAAAAAGTACCGTATTTACCCATGTATAATGCACACCTGTGTATATTATGCACCCCAATTTTGGACTGCACTTTGAAAAAAAAAGGGAGTTACAGAAAAATAGTTTTAAGGACTTAGAAACACTCAAAAAACGATGACTTGATCATCTCTTCAGAACTGTCACTCGATGCACCGGCCACGAAATGATCAGTTCTTCCGATGGACTCTTTTGGCGGTCAGCCTTTGTAAAATCATGGATACTTAACAATTATTCCATGAGCGCGCGTTGGATATGAGATGGTAAATAGCCAACGAGGCGCGTAGCGCCGAGTTGGCTATAACCAGTCTCATATCCAACAAGCGCGAATGGAATAATTGTTTTATTAAATTCCTTAAACTCCAAAAATTAGAAGTACGAAATACGAGCGAAAAAAGCGAGAAAATCCGAGCGAAATCGAAAAAAACTCGATGAAGATGCGATGTCATTTACCATATATGGTCAAACTAAGGTATATGAGCTGATAACCAAGATTGAGGGAACCAATCAGAGCACGCGAAATGCATTATCAGAGGTTGAGAATTTAATAATGTCCGCTATCCACTGCCTCCAGCTGCATAATTACTCAAGGAACAATATGGGTTAGAGAACTGAGGTCAATCTTCGAAGAATTAGAGCTAAATCGGAGTTTTCTTTTGCATATACTTACTACTTTCACATCTTCAGTCACGTGAGCTTCAAAGGTGTCATAAACAAGCAGGCCGCTCCATCTCCCCAGGCCACCACGTTGCTGATACTGAACTTCAAATTCTTGTTCACTTTTCTTCGAATTTCATAGCCATTTTTTTGCTTTGTTCATGGGTTGTTCGTCTAAAGAGGGTGGGTAATGCTTTTAAGTGGATCGAAATAGTTATTTCTTTATTGGTCCTGTCTTTAACTTTTCAATTAGAAGCAAATAATTGTGTATGGACACATTTCGTGTATTTGTTTACATGCTAATGAGGGACGCGCATCTAACACAAAGGCTTCCGTGTATAATACGCATCTCAAGTTTCGGATTTTTTTCAGCGGGAAAAAAGTGCGCATTAAACACGGGTAAATATGGTACTTATTAGTACAGGGGAAGAGAGAGAACATTGTTGCAATTACTTTTGTGAATTTAATTGGGGATAAACAAACCATAGCAAGAATGATCAGAGTTCGAGGGGAGTTTGAAGTAGGAAGTGGTCAAACTCAATTTACATCAGAGGTCAAAATTTGTTAATGTAAAAGCCACTTAGTTTGTCCTTGCTTGTAGCCTTAAGGAGTGCATTCTTTTCCTTCCAGTTAAGCAGACAACTCGTATATCTTACGGTAAACTCTAGATATAGTATCAAGGCATAACAACACTGTGAGGTTTTGCTGATTATCTCTGCAATATCTTGAGGTGTCTCTGTACATAGGATACTAAATTTGTTGCTTTTTTAAACAGTGTAGGTACAAAATGATTATCTGGGTGATTGGAGTCCCGAGAAGGACTAATGGCAATTGACATTTCGATAACCTGTGTGGAAGCCATCTTAAGAGTATTGG
>BLAZ01001056.1:700950-703450 GCA_014633955.1 Acropora tenuis
AAACGCATATACAGCAGACCAACTGTGAAACAACATTTAGGGAGGGCTGCACGTGGTGTAAAAAGAAGCAATCGCGTGACGAGACCGAGCTTCACGCGAGTCATATTTTGCCGCGCGCGACGTTTGAAACTTGTAAGCTCCCACTAACCGATTTGTGTAGCATGTGTAGCAAAGTCAGTTCCACACTGTTCCAACTGATTCTCACTCACTCGCTTTTGTTCATTTTCATGTTTATAACCTGTATCAGAATCCCAGTTTTACCGGTTAGTTGACACTACAGACAGGTACCGTGTCGCTAAAGTGGAGTATGTCGTCAACCCAGTCTTGATAAGAAGATTCCAAAATGCCCGACAGAAACTGAAGAACGTGCGCGGGGACAAAATGTCCTATCCGGTTTTAGCGTTCCATGGCACAAAAGAAGAAAACATTCATTCCATTTGCAATACTGGATTCAGAGTCCCCGGAGAAGCAAATTTTGTACATGCAACAGATACCGGTCAGTAGTTGACTTTCAAGTTTGTAACTCTTTAGGATTCTTTAGCAAGCAACATATCTCCGGCAGATTTTTCCTAGGACCACAGGACATCTAAGCAACACAACCTCGCTCTAGGACTTTTCACTTTCCTTTGGGAGCCTGGAATTGGCTAGTTAAGAGATCAGTAAAAGCCCAGAGATCGCAGATGTGAATTTTAAACAATTTAAGAGCGAAAAGACGATGACTGTCAACAGAGCGCAGTGGATTCGGAACGAAAAGGAGTCGTCAACAATTTTGTCCCGTTAATCAACAAAATATAGTACACTCACATTTGCCACTACTCTTCCCTTCCTGTGCCAAAACACAGGAGTTCTAGATCCCTGCAAGTGCCTGTTGAAGAAACAATCCTTAATTTACGGTGCTATACCGTTTAAATTGCACTGAAACAGAACTCGAGAGAGGAGCCCTGGAAATGAGGTTCAACTTAGGTGCTGATGCTGGATGAAATCTCAACCTCGTTCGCAGGGGTTTTATCTCTTGACCTGCTAACAAGGAAAAAGAATTACAAAAATCTTTTTATTTTCTCTGTTACTAGGAAATTACGGCCGTGGCGTGTATTTCAGTGAATATCCGTCCTACTCAATGGCCTTCATTCGAGGCGCGTCAAGGCTCCTTCTCTGCCAGGTGCTCCCAGGGAAAGTGTATCGGTGTTCCACGCTGATTCACGGGGAGCCCCTGGAGATGGGACATGATTGCCACACCTCCCCCGATGGAAAAGAATTGGTCATCTTTAATTCTCATCGTATTTTACCATCCTATGTTGTTCATTATGGAGAAGCCACCGGAGATTTCACATATGAAACGACAAAAGCGTAAAGGGAACTATTTTGATGGCGAGTAATTGCGTACAAAGATGAAAGCGAACGAACATGCACCAAACACTCGGCTAACATAAGTGTCTTCCGTACAAGGTTATTTTAAGTGCTTACATTCGCGCGTACCACAATTTTATTTAGACAAGAAGACACATCCAACAAATACGTCAATTCATTAAATTTTTGCTTCCTTCGTGTACATTTAGTAACTTTAGCCAATTATTAGCAATTTGTCTAATTTGTGCACGAAGTTGCCAAAAATTACACTTTCCTTCTTTCTTTGCTGCCTTTTTCTCAAACTTTTGGTGGGAAAAGCTTATTATGAAATTACAAAGAGCAAAGTCTACGAAAAACGTAATTTGCTTTACGGCAGTTTTTCACAAACATTCCATTTCGCCTAATTTGCACAATGCGTGTTTATACCTCCGTTACCTAAAAAAGCTGCAAGGCGTTAAAGAGGATATAAGAAATAAAGAATTAAACTTACCGTTGGGCCTTCACACATTCTTTGCGTCGTTATATTTTATTTTCTTGTTGTTTGGTCGTGGTGCAAAATTGTATTGCGCATGCGTGGCACGATTTTTTGAAACGCACGTGCTTATTGTTTTGACGAGTCACTTGTCCGTTTTTGTCATTTTCTTAATTCGCGGACGCCATCGTTGATAATTAAAGCTACACTGTGCCTCCTAAAGAGTTCACAACGGGAAAATTCAGTTTAACCTGCAACGTGGTTCATCAACGACTGAGCTGTCTTAAGTTTCATAATTTTTTTAACACGGTCTTGACATCACACGTCAATCAAAGTAAGGCTGACGTACGAGCTGCACGTGCCAGGTCTAGAATTCCCACGCGCTACAGACAAAGAATGTGCTAGTCTTACAATATGCTAATTAGATCTCTCACGCGGAGCTTTACTTTCTAACATGGAAGGTGCAAAGCAACACACGAAGGCCGTTCAAGCAAAGGTTTTCCTTAGTCTTCCTTGCAAATTCTCCCGCAAGGTTTACTAGCATTGAAAACCAACCCTCTTTCACATCTGCATCTGCCATACAAGTTTAACACTTTGCTGGCTCTTGAGCTACCTTGATAATCATGAAAATTTGGTTTCAAACAAGTTTATAAGGATTCAGTTTCCACCGTAAAAAGATAA
>BLAZ01001056.1:756183-758683 GCA_014633955.1 Acropora tenuis
GATTCTAGAAACGTGATTAATCTTCAGAAACATTCCAGAGAAGAAGAAAGCCAAGATTCAACCAGAACTTTTGACCGGATTAGTCTCTCAAAGGAACTTAGCAGTCCCGAGGGTCTTTCAACATTTTCCTCTGCTGATTATGGACAAGATTTGTCCTCTTCTGGAAGTGAATCCGGTGAAGTTCTTGTAGTTGATAGTTCTGGTGCTGAAAGAGGGACAACAAGTTATGTGAATGGACTTCATTTTGGAGGTGAAAATAACATTGACAAACAAAGGGCCTCCAAACGGGAGGAATTTCGTTTCGGTGATAGTTTACTTTGCGTTATTTCCCCAGATTGCAAAACCTAGACTAAGCTTGTAATAAGAACAAACCACAGCACTATGACTCTCGGGATCAATTTATTAGGTGAATGATGGCTTGCTTGAAGAGAAAGGATATGTAGATAGATGGGTGAATGGATTGATGATGGTACGGAGGGAGGGAGGGAAGGGATGGATGGATGGAGGGAGGGAGGGGAGGAATGGAAAGATGCACGGATGAATGGAGAGAGGGGAGAGTGAATGAATGATGAGATGGATGGATGGGAAAAAAATATATGGAGGAGAGGGAGAGAGAGACAGATGAATGAATTTCCACAATTACTGGACAAAGGCTTGCGCCCACTTTATGAATAACCACCCAATGTGCCATATCAAGTTTAAATATTATTTACCGGTTTACAACAATAGATGTAAAGTTACATTTAGGAATTTACTTCCTTTTAGTGCCTTAGCGACACATACTTGTTGCGAGCCTACTTTTTGTTCTTATATCGACTTTTATTGATTCTCGAATATCTTCTTTTTCGTATCCAGGATCAAGAGGATGCCGATTTTTTTTATATATATTTTTATATATGCTACGTCAAAGGAAAATAAATAAGCATGTTCTTGACCAGCTGGGAAGTTCTTGCTCGTAAGAATTCTACGCGAGGTCTTGTCTCGAGATAAAAAGCACATTTTTGGCAGTGCGGACCGACTTGGGTTGGCGAATAACATTTTTATTTTGGTCTAAAACCCAACAAAATCCTTGCGAAAATTCAGATCAATTTAGGGTCGTAATAAGGCGAGATTCTTTATAAACAGAACAAAATCTAAAAAAGGTAAATGTTTACTTTATAAGTGTCTTTGTACTTTCTACTTTGTACTTTGTACTTTCTAAAAAAATTGGAGCGTAGGGTGAGGATTTCAATGGGGTAATGTCGTTTACTGTTAACGGTTAATATTCTGGCTTTTTTACGGCTGACGGTTAATTTTTCCCCTTACGGTTAACGGATCTGGTGAAAATTAATCGCCTTTGTCTTTACGAGCGGTACCGAACGGTTAGTCATCATGATTTGTAAACTTCCGCAGCTAAGCGATATCAAAATGGCGGACTGATCAGTTGAGAACTAGACACATGACTTACCTTTCCATCCCCATCGATGATTTCAGAATTCGACCACAGATTATCTTAAGGGGAGTAGTTCAGCGACATTTACCAGTTTGCTCTCAAAAGGACAGTAGACTCGCCCTCCCTTCGATGAAATATTTCGAAATACTTACCACCTTCGTTAGGGGCACCCAACGACAATTTTCGGAAAATATCTTTTCGGAAGACGATTTGAGATCTAGAATTTTCGAAATTTTTGTTGTTAAATTTCGTGCTTGTCTGCATGTCCTCGGATTTTCGAACGTATAAAAAATGGTATAAATGGCAATTTTTAGATGATTTTTACGCTAAAAAAGCTCACCTAGAATTTTCGGGAGCCTTTTTCTGGCTAAAATTTTCGAAAAGGTGATTTTTGATCCCTATAATTTTCGGACCACTAGACTTTCAGCTAGGAAATCCGAACAGATGAAAAATTTCTAGGGGACAAAAATATGCCTATATCTACGTTTAAATACTAAAATACATTAAAAAATGCTATGTTGCAGGGGTTTTGAACTATTTTCTCGTTGGGTGCCCCGGCTTCGTGGTCTCACATAAAATTCGAAGAATGTCCAACCTCCTTTGCGTCAAGTAACACTTATTAGGTGGGTTTTTATCCGACTCTTTGGGATATTGACATATGAAGCTGGAATTTTCATCAGGAAATATTATGTTGCTTACTTGAGGTATCATGGCCCATTATAAACCCAATAGTTCTCCATCCTTCGAACTTCTCACTAAAAAAGTTAAAGATCCTATCCCAGAAACATTCTAGGGAAGAAAAGGATTTTCATACTTAAAGATATATAGTAAACAAGACTCTAAATTCATAAAATTCAAGACTTTTTGAGTCATTAAACGAGACTCATTTTTATTGCGATAATTTTTTACAGCTCAAGGTTAGTCTTTTTTAATTGTTACGCCTAATTGTTATGCTTAATTGTTACGCCTAATATGATTTTTGGCCGTTTTACGGCCAACGGTTAACCCTATTGAGACCATCGAGGATGTGAGGTACTCAAAGAGTCCTCACGAACTGAGTTCCGCCCA
>BLAZ01001056.1:790604-795604 GCA_014633955.1 Acropora tenuis
GGGGGGGGGGGGGGTTACGGGCAAAAGTGCGGTATTTGAATTTTTTTGAAATTTTTTGGTCAAATTCCGGACCGTTGCGACTGGAAAAAAAGTCCAGATTTGATCAAATATCCACACCTTGGGGCAACAAAACCATGTAATTAATCGTATTAAAAGTAATGAAGCAATTTTGAATAAAGTGAAGAAAAAAAAGCAATCCCTGGGAGTTTAAAATTGTTTCCCAGAGTGGAAAGTGTGTTGAGAGGATATTGCATTAGTTATTAATTGAGCTTCAATCACCTGTGCTGGTACTGAGTAATCTGAGCTGTATTAAATACTATACTGTACTAAATTTAATAAACAGGAACATTTTTAATTTTCCTTTCCAGAAAGATTACATTGCTGTTTCTTCACCTGTCCCAGTCCTCTGCACATCTGCTGCATGGGGCAAACTTTGTGGTCAAATTCCCTAGAGAGGGGAGAGCAGGGATTACTTAATTACCGTTAATACTATACAACTATCCCCCGAAGGGGAGGTGACTAGTGGTCGATGTATATATCCACTGCTCTTTACTGACCCTGAGGGGGGTAGTTGTTTTAGTATTTACCAAATCAGATGGATTAAAAATGCCGCTTCATTTAAGGCCACAATTTCCTCTTCTGAAACTTTCGCGAAATGACATACCATTTTTCTCTCCGTTCACAAAACAGTGAATATCCAAAGATATTCCAAGGTACGGGAGCCGATCAAAACACACAAAAATTGCTATCCACTGATTTTGTAAATACTAAAAGTCATGAAACAGTTTTGTTATCCCCAGGTGTGGATATTTTATCAAATTTGAACTATTTTCCAGTGGGTAGGGTCAAGGATTTGACCAAAAAATTGCAAAAATTCAAATGCCACTCCTTTGCCCCTACCCTACCCCCTCTTCGTCTAAACATTGATACCTACATAACTCAATCTCATTAAAAAGACTGGTTCCAGTTTATTATCTGTCATTATAGACTGCTCTCAGATGATAATTTATTGGTTTTCTCATGACTTGTGATAAAATATGTTTAGGGGTGACTATTAGGCAAAAATTAAAAGAAATTTCATAGTCAATGTACTGATTATTTTTTCAAAGGAATCCTGATGCTACTCTTGAAGAAAACATATGGAGTGGAATAGTTTCTCTTGCTGTAGTATTTCTTGTATTGAGCCTTCTTGTTATGCCAAATGGTGAGTATAGACTTTGTTATCTTATTTTAAAGTGGTTTTCAAATGACTGTTGAAAAAGCACAATCAGAGCACAAGCTAATTACCATTTTCAGCCAATCATGAAACCATAGCATTCACGGAATCATTTACTTTGAATTCACAAACCAACAAATAATTATTTAGACAAACGTCAATCCAATCATGTTAGTTATTTTGGAAATGCAAGATGGTTTGACAAAAACAAAAACCAATTCCATGCTTATCAACAGTTACTTGCTTGTTTCTAATAATTACATCTTTATCGGGCTGGCTTCAGGCATCCCTGACTATTGTATGGGAAGATCAGTGATTATTTGTCTGAAGTACAGATACATTTGCATCTGCTCTTAAGCTTGTCTAGCCTCAAGGATTTATCTGCAGAGGAACCTCTGTGTACACAAGCATAATTGGCCATTTGTCGCAGTTCCTAGCAACAGATGTCCAGTAATTTGTTTCGGTTTGGTAGATTACGGTAGTTATTGTTGTTCACCTTTTTTAGAGCCAATAGAAAAACTGACTAAAACCAAGACCTGTCATTTGAAAACCGCCATTTCCATAACATGAAACATTGGGACATTTTTCTTTTGGGTTAAACGGCCTACCAGTTCACTTTCAGGGCTCAAAGTTAGCAACCAGTTGCATGGTCGCACAAGCGACTAGATTTTTAATTGTGCACTTGAATAAATTTAAAATTAAGCATGTCAATAATGTGTTAGCCCTTTGTAAAAGTAAGCCCAGGCTAGTTCACAAAATGTTAGCTTTTAAATTTGTGGTAGTAGCCAAATTACAGACATTATCCACTCTGTTACATATTTAAATTTTGTTAACTGTGTGCTCCATCGCTGACACAGCACTGCAGTGTCATGTTCTTGTTTAAAATTACTTTAAATTCAAGTTGTACCCTTGAAGCTTTCCAATATTATTCTCAATAGTTTATCTGATTTTTATTGACTCTTCCCAGGTCCATTTATTCGTCCTCATCCCGCCATTTGGAGACTAATTTTTGGTAATTAGCCACTTGATAGTCTTGTCTTAGATCTTGTCATATCATACCAGCCTTATACTTCTATTTTATTCTTGTGTTGTCAACTGTGTCGCTTATTGGAGGGTGTTTGCCTGAGACATCCTGCAGCCTCCACCATTGGCAGCCAACTCCAAGATGGATACTGCATTGGTGACTGGAAAAACCTGGTAACCCAGCCATGAACCCCCAGGTCCCCTAGAAGACAGGCACCGGTCACACTGATTAAGTGGAGAGTAGAAGGGTGGGCGGGAACGGCTAAATGCACCACGCAAAATGCTCCACGCAAAATGCTCTTTCTTCCTGCCGAACTGATAAATAAGCTCTACAATCCAAAGCATGAGGAATCTGACGCATCAACAAGTATAACAAAACCACTGACTACAATAATTGGCCACAGTCACTCCCAGTTGTTAACCAAGTTAAATTCCATTTAACCTCATTAAAATGCAATAAATTCAGATACATCAGAAAAGCTAATTCAATCTTTTGTTGTGTGGTAAGATTCCTTTATAGCTCAAAGAAGTGAAGACATGGGACATGCTTGTTTTAATCTCAATCTTTAACCTGAATTGAGAACTTGTCAATAATTTTCTTCTTAAGTCACAAAGTTAATGTTTGGGGCCAAATATTACAAGCTCTTGATAACCATCTTCTTTCCGATAGGTGCAAGTGTTCTGTATCTGCTGTTCTTGGCATTTGCTTTGTTCCAAACTCGTGAGGACTTCAGAAAGATTCTGTTTTTCTTTGATCCAAAACTAAAGCTGGCAGGACCAGACACTAAGGTAGAAGATCAAATCGAATCATACAAAATGGCTAGGGACGTCCAATTGTGTATGAAGTTTGTCTAGACAGGCCTTAGTAAAGTAAACAGTGAAGTAAAGTTGTTAGGCTTATCATTCTTGCAAAGTACAGCAAGTAACACAACTCAACAAGATTGGGTAGAAAGCATTTGAAAGGTGCTCTCGGCAGCTGCCATGAACAGCCCCCAGGCAGATGTAATAAGCAGAGAGTTGATTTTGGAGAGGGAGTATTAAACCGGAGTACCCTGGGAAAAACCCTTAAGTCAGGTTGAGATTGACTTAAACTCAGCTTACAGGAGGAGTTTAGGAAGACCACAATGTCAGCCTGACTCACAAATAGTAATATTGTTACAAAGTTTTCCATAGAAGGCAAGGTTACTAATGAAATTATTAAATGGATCTCTAGTTTCTAAAGAAACTGTGGTGCTGCGTCAGTGGGAGAGATGAAAACAAAATTTGGTTTTTTCAAACAACTTGATAAAGGTTGAATTACCATCGTGAAAGATTTAGGAAGCTGACGTTTCGAGTGTTAGCCCTTCATCAGAGCAAATGACGTAGGGCTAATGCTCAAAACATCAGCTTTCTAAATCTTTCACTGTGGTAATTCAACCTTTATCAACTCGTTTGATGAAACCAAATTTTTAATGAAATTATTAGTCTTGCTTGCATTTATCTACTGGATGTCAGATATAATACGAGCCTCCTAGAAGTGATTTTAAACTTCAATACTGTATTCTTTATTTCTTTGTCTGTTAACTGTGCTGATGAATTATTGTACTTCTCATCCGTGGCTATACTCAAGCAGCCACAAGTTTCCTTAGCCTTACTTAAATATCCCTAGCAATCCGTAGCCATTCTTATCCATAATGATTAATGAATGCTAGCCATCCATACAGCTTGTCCAGGGGAAAGCATCACCTCCCATTTGATCGCTGAAGTTAAGTCCACTTGGGCAGAGTGAATATCCAGATGGGCAACCATTCTGGTGTCCCTGTGCTGGGAAGTCAGGTTGGCATTGTATTCTACATTTGCACTTTCCACCTCCATAGTCGTATGTGGGTTGAGTTTCAGTCGATCTCAACCTGACTTAAGAGTTTGTCTCCCAGTACTCCGGTTTTCCTCCCTTTCCAAAATCGACTACCAGTCAAAAACATCTGGTCTGAGTGCTGTGCTCTGGGATCATGTGCGACCATTTGACGGCAGCCTCAGGCGCCTTTCATATGCATTTGGCCGATCCCATCTGAGCTGCACCCTTTACAATTCAGCCCTCGGGGCTGCAAGTAAGGGTGATTAGTGGAAACACTATTATCATTAATTAAATACAAGTTTAAGGATACCAGCCATCCTTAGCTGTACTTATGGCATACATTGTAATTTAATTCTTTTTGGAGACAAAAGAAACTTGGGTAAAAAAACTTTGTAAGTTATTCATGAACTAGATTGAAAGTATTAATGTAAAATTAGGTTGAAATCTTTTCAACCTTATTTTTTCTTTTATCTACATTGTAGTAGGTTGAATTTTCAACCCAAATGTTCTTTTAATTTTTACAACAGATATACCTAACCATCTGAGGCCTGTACCGTTGTTCTTTTTACGCTTTTATGATTTGTTTTATCTTGTCATTTTTGTCAGGAATATGCTGTGAACTGTTCCCAAGTGACAATGGCACGACTCTGGTCTCACTGCGATATTTTTGCCTTTGCTCATTTCTTTGGTTGGGCTCTCAAAGCTCTGCTTATTCGCCATGCAGGACTCTTATGGACAGCCAGCATCACATGGGAGGTAACTGAGGTGAGTTTTGCCTGGATTAGTCTCCTCCTCTGATGCAACTAAAGATCCCACTTGAATTTTCGTACGTCACATAGTTCTCAAAAGGCAGAAAGCAAGCTTTCTGCAAATATCCTCAACCTCATTGCTAAGTCTTGTAAGACATGACCTAGGGAACAGGAGACA
>BLAZ01001056.1:866794-869294 GCA_014633955.1 Acropora tenuis
TCCAAAAACAAAGAGTTATTTCGCTTCTTAGGTAGATAAAAGAACTAGTCTTTTTAAACAAATTTCTGGTGCGGAGCGAAAGAAGTTCTTATACTTGGAACGAAACGACCAGATCCTTCCTGTGTGATGCTATAGACAATGTTCTCATCAATGACGAAGGGCTGACAATCTAATTTTTTTTTAATAGTGGTGATATTTGCATGTTTCACTTCCCTAACGACACTAGAAGCTTTTTTTCCACCAATGTTGCCCAGAATTCGATTTACGTGGCTGAACTTCATACGAGAGCTAATGTGTTATCATTTCCCTTTTCTGCCCCAAGAGATTTTTCTCCATTTCCTCAGGCATTTTCTTTGCTCAAAGAACGGAACTTGCCCAAGTCAATTCGATCTAAAAACAATGGACACAAAGAGCCACAGTGCATTATCATTGCCAAAATTCCGTTAACCCCAGCAGGAGATAACTGCAGCTGCATTCTGTTCGCCAATTTGCATCTGGAAAACTGCAATATTTCATTGCAATATTTTGTCCCTTTCCTCTTTTATTTGTTCTTTGAATAGTTGACTCCAACCCCTGCTCAGCAGAAGACAGATAATAAGGGTCAAGCCACATTTGGCCATCTCACCGTTAGCGCAGCCAAGTAAGTGATATACTCTGTTCAGTTCAGTGATATCCAGGGCCTTGCCAAATCATTTGCCCCTGTCTTGTTTCAGGATTGTATCATCTTCAACCTCTTGATTGTCAAATGCTCTCGTGAATTTTTTTTGGTGTGTGTGTGTGTGTGTGTGTGTGTGTGTTTGGTTGTCTTATTTTCATCATATTCATGCCTCCCTGAATCTACCTTTTTTACCTTTACAAAAAATTATTTATTCTAGCTCCTAGCTCTATTGGCTTTTTAGTTATTTTCCAGGGGGCATTGTACCTTTCTTAAGTCTATTTTTAATTTCATGTATCTCTATTAACGTGTGGTACAAATAAACTATTTGTTGTTGTTGTTGATGTTCACCAACAGTTTGTAGCATCCCATTTACCTTGACTGTGTTAGACTCAGTGAGAATTTAGATCTGGACTAAGGCTAGGATGATTATAGTTTCTCTTTGGAGTAGTAACAAATTGGTTTTGTTTTTTTCTGTATGCAGAGGGATGTATGGAATCAGAATAAAGGCTTTACTTGGGAGAATATCTTTAGATGCTCCTACTGTTAACGTCAGGTGAGTGTAACATCTGATTTCCTATCCAGTACTCTTGACTCTGACATGCAATGAAACTAAAAGTGACAACATGTCACAGTCCAACCTCGTTTCCAGGCCCTTCTCTTTCGACCATGGGAACGAGGTAAGATGAGCCCGAAAATATCGATTTCTGATTCGGTGCTTCGATTTGATTTCAGAGTGGATCCTGATCCATCCAAAGCTGTGAATCTTTGTGTAACATTCGACTCCAAGGCACCTTGTGTGGTCGGCGAGTTATTGCCAGGTAAGAGAAGTCGAGATGCGAAGTCATTGGCTTGGTTCAGGTGGTTGACCTTCGGAAATCCTCGGAAACTATTCGGGACCAGACGAAGAAATCTCGGGCAGAATTCCTACTGGCGAAAATTTACAAAAAGGGCCCTTTCAACAAGTGCAACTAGGTTCGAAAAGGTCGTAAAATCGATGCTCAACTATCTGAGCCGCTCAGCAAGGTCGCTTGACATTATCTTGTCTCCATTGCTTCTTTCTGCAGCCTTGTCAGCGCATGTGCTTGGAGAGGATGATGCTGTCATGAAACCGTCAAGTTCAAGAGACATAGTTCTGAAGATCTGGCACTCAAAAGACGGACCAGTATCGGACAAACCTCCTGCCAGGGTAGCTATCCTAAAAGCACTGAAATAAGTCACTATTTGTGGAGATAGGAAAGCGTGTTTTCGTTGGCTGGCTATTTCTTCCAGGGGCTGCCTCTTTTGCTAGGCAATATCGCAGTAGACTAGCACCTCTAAGGGTGTTAACAGGCACCGGCCACACCGACAGATCAAGGCAAATAGACCAAGGGGAGTGGGGTAGAGAGAGAGGGTTGAAGCGAAATTAAACAAATTGTGTTGTCATGATAACCCGGTCACCTTCCGTGCGACCTTGATTGGCCTTACATTTGATTGGCTACCTGTGAGTTTCCTTGATTATCGGCCAATCAGGTTGCTTGATTTGTCGCCTCTTTTTCTCGGCATTTATTCTTCTTTCCCGCATTTTGTCTCCTGAGAACTGCTCTTAACCGGTTGTAATGGATAGGGTTTTCATCTTCGTTATTATGTGCCGCAAAACAATGCCAGCAGCATTGAGCAGGGTTGTTGCAAAACCCAACATTTGATTTGATTTGTTGATTCAGTTTGATCTGTAGTCTCCTCAATTAGTAAAGCCACTGTGCTCGGCAAAATCCATTGAGTCTTAAAATAATATTATTATATTTCACTTCGAGTTCTTGTATTTGTCCACTGTCCGCTGATTGCATCTTGTTGTTATTTTTATGA
>BLAZ01001056.1:921794-924294 GCA_014633955.1 Acropora tenuis
ACTCCAATATAACCTGAACACTAGTTTTCAGTGGATGCACCCTTTTTTTCAATAATATTATTGACTCCCATAAAAATGAAATATTCTTCGTTGAAAAGCAATCAAAGAAAACATTTTTTTTTTCTAGTTCTTTCAAAATAATTAGGTGTTTGAAAGCTTGTTCAAACAACAATAATTTTTCAAGTTTGTGGGGAGAAAAATCCTTTCATCCCAAAATATCCTTAAAATTGACTGATCCTGGTACAAATTTAATCCCAGTATAGCTAGGGTAAATTTGAAAGTAATATTGAGAAAACCATTGAGACCATGACAGCAAAGCTGAAGTTGATTTGTGTCCTTTCAGGGATATTACTTGATGAACTGTCTAAGTATCTGATCTTTCTTCAAATATTTAATAGGAGAGGAAGGTCAAAATCACAAAGAGAAAAGTTGGAGGGCTTGGCATGAGTATCAAGGTGAGCACTCTAGGATTTTAAAATTTAAAAAGGGTCAAAATCAGTAAGAGTTTTTTTTTTGAAAAAAAGATTTCAAAATAAAAACAACACATGATTAGAAAAAACAAAGTTTCAACAGTCACTTGCCTTGATCATTCTCAAGTGTATTTAAAATAACTGTAGGTGATGTTTCCTTTTAACTATAAAAAAATTGGAATAAAACATTTCTTAAAATCATTTTAAGATTAAAAGAAATTTCTAAAAATTGACTCTTGTTTAATATTTTTAATCATTCTTTTTCTTTTCATGTTACAATAATTATTTTTGAAACATTAGTGAAAATTAATGAAACAATACCAATAAATTAGTCAATGAAACAATACCAATCAGGTATTGTTTGACGTTTACTTTGAGATGAAAATCAAATGCAAAAATTTGCAAGATCGGTTTTGCATTCTGAATGTATTAATAGTTATTATTTTTTTGGTTTCTTTAAATGAAACTCATGACCTATAGTTTTTGTCATTGTTGTGTAGGCTTGGCAGCCTAGATTAAAGAGGCAAATGTTAATCTTTGGCACTTGATTGTTTCCTAGGGAGGACGTGAAAGCAATCTTCCAATAGCGATTTCAAGAATATACAAGGAACAAGCTGGTATAAACAAATCAGAAATCCATTTTTTCTCCTTTAGTCACTTCTCATCTTTTTGGCAGTAAATTGTTTGATGTGGGTGTGAAAACAGTTGTCTTCCACCATTGTTTCTGGTGGCTGATAATGAACCATTTTAATTTGAGAGTGGAGTTTATGCTAGTTGTCAGTTCTGATCCCAGAGCTTCCCCTATCTGGTCTCTTGGGTTTTATCCACTCATGAAAATATATAGATACATTATTGGATTTGATGTGTTCTTCAAAAAAATTGTATTCATCCCAATGCAGACATGCCAATTTTCATTTAATTTTTCAGCACATGAAACAGGCCAGCTTCATGAAGGGGACATCATACTTGAGGTAGTTATTTTCAATATGAATTGCAATTTAACCGCTGTGCTTTGACCCAATGGAATAAATTTTGGCTGAAAGATTATCACAATTTGTGAGCAGTATAACCAGTGTGAGTGAGAAAAAATCCAGCTTGAATGGGACATAGCATTGCCAATTATTATTCAAGTGATTATTTTTGTGTGTTGCACTAGTCTTCCACTGAGTTACCAGACACAAGTGAATTTTGAAATAATTGTGTTGGCATGCATTGCTAAGCCCCAACCCTTAACAAACCTGACTAAAGGCATAAGTTTACCTTTTTGGTAGTCAATAGTTTTCAAGCCACTATTACTTGTGATAATCAGAGATTAGAAAAGTGCATTTGATGTGTTTTGTTGCTTTAATTAGCTGGTATTTCCATGTTTTTTGGCTTTGCCACCTACTACAGACATACCATGCTCCTTTTGAAATTCACAATAAAGCAGTGTGAGATGGTCTAAATTCATATTGTCTGGCATCAGATTGATGCTAGCATGAGATCAAGGCTCCAAGATGGCAGCCAAACCCTGAAGTGACCTAGCATCTGTGATCAATAGCCATCGGGACATGGTAAATCCATTAGCATTTTTATCAAGGGCTAATTGGGTGGTTCAGTATTAATAATATTTAGTAACAGCATTGCTAAATAGTGGTTGAGTGCCCCAGACATCCAGGAGCTTGCACTATATTGGCAGCCAGCTCCTACATAGATAAAACTGCTCCCATGGCTGGCAAATCCTGGCAACCCTGGGCCACGAGCCCTGTCACAGAAGGGAAGAAGGGCACCCGTCTTACTGATATGAGCGAAAATATTTGATGAATTATAAGTCTGAATATTGATTTGGAGTATATTTTTCCTAGGTCAATGGTCGGGATATAAGAAGAGCTACTCATGATGAAGCAGTAAGTGACTTTTATGCCCAATTGCTTTGTTTTGCACTGAAACAAGAACATCACAGGATCCCATCTGTCATGTTAATTGGCATTTTGGCAGTGTTTTGCCCCCTTTGGGGCTTGAGTCCTCTGCACGCGGTTATAAGCATGTGA
>BLAZ01001056.1:961442-963942 GCA_014633955.1 Acropora tenuis
GAGTTTGGCGTGAGAACTCCATCACTGATACTGCCAGATTGCCTAAGCAGAGGGAAAACAAGAAGAAGCACAAGAAGGAAGACAGTGAAGAGGCCGAAGAGTCGGAGAAAGCTAATGGCTCACCAAGAGCTGGTAATAAAGCCAAAAAAGCATGATGGATTGTTGATAGAAAACATCCACTTTTTTTCTAGAAGATGCATGTCAGGGTTTTTTCTCGTGCATGGACACGTCTTTAAGCAAGTCATTTCTTTCTTTGATCATCACTAAATTGATCTTAGAATGACAGAACATGTTATCCTTTCCTTCAAAAGAACCCTGGATCGTTAGAGCCTCGTCTCTGTGTATAAGGTGGGAAGCATGGCTCTGTTAACAGCATGTGACAATCTTAATTGAACCTTAAGACTTGTGAAACTAGGCAACAAAATAATTATTATGGCATGGTGATTGACATTTTGATTTCATTTATGATTTGAACATTACCAGTAACAATTCGATGCTAAAATGAAAACACCTCTCTTTTTTGCACTGAGACTCCTTTCCTCTCTTATTGATTTTGTCAT
This sequence comes from Acropora tenuis, assembly GCA_014633955.1. NCBI lineage: Eukaryota > Metazoa > Cnidaria > Anthozoa > Scleractinia > Acroporidae > Acropora > Acropora tenuis. The sequence continues at coordinate 962,003 of BLAZ01001056.1, forward strand.
GATTCAAATTACCTGTAGAACAAGTGAAAATTAAGTAATACTGTCGTTTGAAGATTAATATTGGATCATTTGCAAGAGTTAGGGATTTCAATGGAAATAAAGATGTGCCTCAAGAGAGTACACAACTTGAATAAAATTATTCTCTTCTTCTACAGAGTGTTTGAATTACTGTAATAAATTATCGTAGGTGACTGAGTTATGATGATAATCTGCACTTTTGTCGCAAAGCAGGAGAGGTGACCTTGTGCCAGTGAAGGTTGTCATTTCCTGGCTAAGGTGACCCCCAATTCCTTATATCACAACTCACTGACAGCAGTAGACCATTAGTTGTTTAGTTTCCTGGCCTTGGAATGAAAACAAGGTTAACCTTGTTTAGATAGAAACCTCCCTGATTTTCTTATGTAAATGGTACCAATTAGCATGAAAATAGCATCATTAAGGTAAGAAAAGCAGGGAGGTTTCTATCAAAACAGGGTCAGCTCCAGTTTCACTCAAAGCACAGGCAACTAAGCAAGCAACCGTGAAATGGTCTGTTATTAGGAAGTACATGCAGCTTATACAATCTCTCAGATGTCTTCAACCAACTTCAGTGCAACACAGTAGTATTCTCTTGCATTTGGAATCAACAATCCAAGCATCTAGAGCTATTCATTTTGTCATAGGTGACATAAAGCTGTAGGTTTCCAACAAAATTCAGCCTATTTCTCACAACCACATTACTGATACTCTGGACAAGGGGCTGGTCACAGCCAATTCCAAGTTTTTATTATATCGTGTTTTAAAGAAGGCTGAACTAATTCAATCCATTGATGTAACTGGACAATCTTCTTTGATCTCCTGGGCCCAGTGGTCCAAAGGATGGTTACAGCTATCCCATGCATAAATACTACCAGAACCTATTGAGTTTTCCAATGGTAGCAATAACTACCCTTTGAACAACAACTGGGGCATGCAATGCAATCCTATTCACATAGTCCTGACCCGACCCTCGAGTTTGTTTCTGGGTTCATCCCTCACTCAATCACAAAATCAGCTAGGAATGCAATAGCATTCCTGGAAAGAGGCTTGCCAGGAAGAAGAATTGTTTGCCTCAACTTAACAGATAAAAGCAATCATATCAACAAGACTAAATGCTTGGCCAACAATGTAAGTTTTATTTTATGCTCGACATGACAGATTTTTTTTTTCTTTTGCACCAAAATGCAGTCTCACTCACTGCAAGAGACTGAGAAAGTAAGTAACTAAAGATGCAAATTTGAGTTCACAGCCACTGTTTTGTTTCAGTCAACGGACATGTTGTATCCTTGTAAGATGCAAACTGTAATTCTGCCTCTTCTCGTTTTTTGGTGACCCTGCGATCCTACGGCCACATAGAAAGTATACATCTTTATCTTCTAAAGTTCTCCCCGCTGCCTGGCTTGGCCATAAGCGCTTTCCTCACTCTTTTCCGGTCGCAATTTGATCATGTCATCTATCCTTAGAATTGTTATGGCTGCCTCTGTAGCAAACTTTAGACACTTAATTTTGCTGATTGAGGGTTCTAGAACTCCAGCTTTCTTGTTGTCACGAACTTTTCCTTCAATTAGATCAAGACCAACCCTTGAAAACAATTCAAAAACAATTAGTTAAACAACTCAAGAGAAAAAATACTAACCTCTTGTATAAGAGTGAGCAGTATTAATGAAAATAACTAAGATGATCTGTAAGCCTTTGATGCTAATGAAGGTCTAATAACATCAAATAACCAAGTGAACTTTTCTTTTCAACTTTTTCTTCTTATCTCAATTTTTGGCAAATTCTTAACAGCAATCAAGGGTAACCTCCTGCAAAGAACCACAAATCAGTCATAAATAGACAAAACCTAATCTTTGGGTGCATGACAAAACAATCAATAATAATAATAATAATAATGTTTGGATGTGTACAAAAGCTAATTTCAT
>BLAZ01001056.1:991442-993942 GCA_014633955.1 Acropora tenuis
TTGCACTTCATTACTCCCCGCTCAGTATCGATTGTCACTGACCAAGAAAACTCTAGTTAGTACTTTCTTGTTGCAGCTTTTCGTCCACTTTTTCCATCTAAAGTCATGGCACAGGGATACACAGAGCTAAAATATTGTTTACAACAGTCCACCGGCTTGAAAATTCTAGCAAAATCCACAATTACAATTACCAAGGATCTCTCAATGTAGGTTTAACCTACATTTAAACTCGAGAATAATTCGTAAAGGTAAACTGTTTACAAGAGGATTGACGTTGCTTGCTGCGCATGTGAAAAGAGTTCTTTTGGCGAAAACAAAGCGAATCGAAAAAGCATTTCATTTCATGTACTTGCAAACCGTAGTGGACACCTCAACAGAATACAGGTGCTTTAAAAGACCAGTTTGAAATGGGAAATAATTTCCAATACGCAAAGGGATAATTATCGGCCTTGATACAAATATTTGTATTGTTATGTGTGTTTTAGCAAAAGTTTAATTTCCACAGAGTTCAATGCTTTTAAAACGAAAGGCTTAAGGAAATGCGCAAAACAGGACGTTGTCCAAAATCAGGTCATTGATAGTAAAAAAATTTGCATGCATGAATCACACTCGTCCAACCATAATATCTTAGCTTGTCTTGTATTTAAATGCAATAGACAACGGACATTAGTTGAGTACAAAACCCTTTCACGTAGTGTCTGATATTTGCGGTATCACTGGAGATTGGACTTTCGAACTTTCAGATGAAAATTAACTTTAATTGTTATTTAATTACGGTTAAAGGAGGATTGCTGTAATTCTCTGGAAACCGATCTGAGCGAATTGTGAGAATTAAAACCTCCTTTGGAGTTCTTTTGAAATATTGAAGAAATCTTTAAGAAAGAAGGTTTGTTATTAACAAGAGAATCCGTTCTGCATGCAAATTTTTTTGATTATTAATAACCGATGTCTGTCTTCCAGGGCCCGGTTGTTCAAAGCCCGATTAAGAATTAAGACAGCGCTTATTGATAGTAAAAAAAATTGCATGCAGAACGGATTATCTTGTTAATAACAAACCTTGGCTTTCGTAAAGATTTCTTCAATATTTCAAAAGAACTACAAAGGAGGTTTTAATTCTCACAATTCGCTCAGATCGGTTTCCAGAGCACAGTTAGTAGAGTCCCCTCTACTAACTATGATTACAGCAATCCCTGACTGAATAGTAATATTTGAATCATTTTATTTGCGCCAAAGCATAGTAATTGATTTTCTAGATATTTAAAAATACTTTTGGCACTGGTCAACAATTCATGTTGCGGCAATTCGATCAATTTTTTCATGGTTCATCGAAAAGACAACAGGATGTCAGATGTTGTTGGCAAAAACAAAAACGTTTGGCTAATTCTTTTTTCTTGTTTAATTAAGGTCATCTGACCGACAAGAATGTGAGAGAAAAGGAAGGACTTCTTTCCCAAAAAAAAATGATTTTACAGGCATTCGACTGACATGTCAAAAGATTTTCGAGACTTCATCAACGCTATCAAATCACGCCATTAACTTAAAAGGCGAGGCATTACTAATCTTACCAAGATATAAAAGGCTTGGGCGTCGATCATTTCCACAAGGATTTGATGGTCGAAGTTCGAATGTAGTTGAATTTTTTCAAAACATTTGCTTTCCAACAGGCATCAATGACAGCAGTTCAAGGTAAGTTGAAGCTTTGTTCAACTTTCATGCTTGTTTGTGCTTCCTCAAGCAAAAACTGCGAAATAGGTGCTTATCATCGCTGCAGGGAAAACGTTTCGATCATAGTTGTTTCTGACACACTAGGTTAGAATAAGACCATGGATAAGGCAGCGATACGAGAAAACAGTGTGAAATTATATCTACAACGATGCAAGCGGGTTTTCTCGAATATAAGGCGAAGGTTAATGTTAAACCAACCAGAAAAAAAAAAAATAACAAGATCAAGAGCTAAAATCTACCACTGAAGATTTCGAGAGACATTTAGAGGGTTTCATCCACACTTAAAATGAACTGGAATGAAATGAAGAACCCTCGAATAAGAGAAACAACGATGTGAAAAGACAACTACATAAGTATAAATGGCTACCTGATCATGGAACTTCCTTTTGTTTGATATTTATTACATCCCGGTGTATGTCTGCGGTTTATCTATGCTTTCTAATATTGAGCTTCTTTTGAGCACTTTAAGGAATTTCCGTTTTTCTATGTTTGTTCTTAAACCGTAGCTCCTATTTTCCGCTTGAAGAAATCTGGTAGTTCGCTGCCGTCGTGTTATCAGCGGTTGATTATTTAGCGTAGTGTGGCCGAACAACACCCATCTTGTCTATCATGCCGTTTTTCCGGGAACACGAATCTCTTGTACAGGGATTCGTGGACTTTAAGATGCTCGTTTTTATCGAGGATTATGGCAAGAAGATGTGTCTAAGCGAAAGACAGGTCAGCTCGGGTTTCTGTGCCGAACATATGTCTGGGTCCTTACAAAATGCGAGGCATC
>BLAZ01001056.1:1047278-1052278 GCA_014633955.1 Acropora tenuis
AGTAATTCTACAAATAAATTAATAATTTTAATCTGTAGCTCTACATGATCAGGAACTTGTCTGAAGTAGGCACACTTAATGAAATTCTTCAGTTGGCCCAAAGTATTACATGTTCAGAAAATCATCCAAACTTCCCGAGCAAATCAATATTTTGGATGTCTACAAAATTAGTGTACAGCTGTTCATTGATATGTGTAGATATTACCACTCGCTAGGTTAACAAAGGAAATATTCAGAAAGCAAAATATATAATATATATGTATATATATCGTTTCTGTTCCAGATCATCACTTGTTTGTTGAACTCAAGGATCCAAAAGGAAATGATCTTAGAACTGTGTTGCAATGCGAGGGTCTTGCCAAGCGAGAATCTGACGACTCGTCAAGTACCAGTTCATCAAGTGGGAGTTCCTCTTCTAAGTCCTCGTCCCTGACAAACTCATCTTCAACAGATTCATTTTCGTCTGTCACTACCACAGCATCGTCGTCGTCGTCGTCATCTCAAGGACAAGCAAGTCCTGTGCGCGCTTTCAGTAGCACCAGGTATTACCTGATCGTTGGCTAGCTTGATCCCCCCTCTATAGGTTATTTATTATTCTTGATTGTTATTGCTTTTATTTTTGCAGAGGTGAGAGAGAAGCAAAAGAACCTGAAACAAAGTCATCAAGTGCTCCACGGCCTTTCCTAAGAGTCAACAGGTTATTTTCTAAGGAAGAAGAAGTTCAGAAAATACCTGGTTAGTGTATGTAGTAGTTGTCATGCTGAAAAACGGAGGGTTGTCCAATACTCCCACATAATGAGATTCATGAGTCTTTGTAATACACATCACAAAGTGTCCCCTAGCCCTAATTCTTAACAAAATAGTAACAGTTTTGTGATGCATGAAGAACGAGACACTTTGTGATGTCTATTGTGAAGTACCATGAATCTCATTATGTCGCAGTATTGGACAGGTATGGAAAAACGGGAACACCAATTTGCCACTAAGTGGAAGGAAAATAAAATTTGAATAAAGGATGTTTTATAGAATGAAAGGTTTATTTCCACTCTGACAAAGGGCCAGCACTTCAACCATCAGCTCTGTAACCTCTTGATGGTGGAAATTGAGTGTGTTTGGTACCAAATTTTGGTGTTTTGTAGAGCTTTCCCGTTGTAACAACAACCCAATAGAAGTAAGTTCCACCACAAATATTATCTGGGAAACATGTACTCACAATCTCACACACTTCTTGAAGTTGTTATTGTTCTAAGCATCAATGTTTGCTGAATTTTAGGGAGAGTCCAAATTCCCAATGAGGATTACCTGGACGTATTTGTTTGCAATGTCCACAGCACACACAACATATGTGTCAATCTTTGTGGAGAAAACTATTCAGTGAGTCTTGTCCTTGTAAAGTAATGAATTAAATAATAATGCCGTTAAAGGAGAGGTTGAAAAAATGTTGCATGGCATAATGGTTGATAGTTTTCTCATTCATGTAGATACTGTATGTTTTTAAACCAATCACATCCAAATTGTGGCAAAAAAGCAGCAAAACCACATCAGTCTTCATTTTTATCCTGTGAACATCCTGTCTGGTTTCAAGACTACAGTGTAACTTGTTACACAAGACAAACTTATTATTTTCCTTTAATTCTGTGCCAAACTTGAAAGTATGTCAACAGATAGTGTGAAAATTTATTTGATTCTTGCTTGTTCTTTTCAACAACTGTATTTTCTGTTTATTTTGTAAAGGAAAAACTGACAGCTTTGGAACAGAGCATGCTCTGTCATTATGAAGAACCGTCTACTGAAGGTTTGTTCATTAAAACCTGTGCTAATATGTCATTATGTTGGAACCATGATTATCGTGTTAACAAATATGACATCTTTTCTGTTTTTCTGTTGAAAATCATGTACAAACAGCACAAAGAAATGAGGAATGAGAAATGAAGTTCTGAACAGTTGTCAAGTCATAAATTATTGAACTATACCCTAAAGGAAGCCAAGGAATACTCCTCCTCACCCACCCACCCATGACATTAAATTTTGGTTCAGGAAGAAGCACAAATCTCAGCATTGCTTCTTTTGGGGGAGGGGGAAAGGAAAGTTGTCACAAGAAGGTTGTTAGTTCCGATACAAAAAATAATGGTGACAAGAAAGTTTATTGAGGATTTTTGAGCTTCACATGACTAGACTCATTGCCTAAAACACAAAGCAGTTATTGGCTAGACGGTCAACCAACCAGGTGTTATCTTTTTTTTCTCTAGAGCCAATTCGAGTTGCTCCTGGTGGAGTATATGCCACTTATTCCAAAGAAATTCATTCAGAGGGCTTGTGGTATAGAGTCAAAGTTGCTAAAATCAAGGGTGATAATGCACAAATTGAGTATTTGGATTATGGAGAGACTGGAACAGTGGCTGTTTCATCTCTGAGGACTATCCCACAACGATTCTTGGAATTGCCATTTCAGGTTTGTTATACTGGGAACTTGCTTATAAAGACATGATTATTTTTCTGGTTGGACATAATAATTAACAATAACCAATATTAGTAGTTTATGGCTAGTGTGCATCCATCAAGTTTTATGTAATAACCCAAGTTATCTCGCATTCTGATTGGTTCTCGCCTATGATCAATTAGAGGACAGATGCATAGCTGACGACAGCGCTCGATTCAAGATTTTCTGAATATTTTGAATTTGACCGAATCACACTTCTTTGCTAAGCTTAGCAGCCAATCAGTTCGCTTCATTTTGCATAGACATTAGATCACGTCAGTGCTATTTTCGTGTCTGTCAAAGTGGCGAAATTTGAATTAAAAAGGCATTTTTTCCATATATTTTTTTTTATACAAAACAAATAGATTCCATGTTGTCGTGCGTCTGTTCAGTAATAGATCACCGAAGACGTCAAAATGTGGTAAGAACATCAGTGACACACTAGGCTGCGCCTCGTGTGCCACTTTTCTTACCACATTTTCACGTCATCTGTGATCTATTACTGAACAGACGCACGGCAACATGGAATCTATTTGTTAACTTGATGCACATGGGAGATTACTAAGCACAACAGAAGCATAAGAGTCTTCTTGAGTTCTTAGCACATAATGTACATGTGTGTTGACGTGGTCCAACGAACGAGAAACATGGATTGGTTTCTGTTGTTTTTTCACGGATAACATTATTCTCCTCTCCTTGCTTGATTCCTCAGGCAGTCACCCTCAGTCTCCATGGAGTTCCAAACACGAAGAATGCCGAGGTGATTCTGAAGTTGAAGCATTTGACACTCAACAAAGACCTTGTGGCAGAAGTAAAAAGGAAGTAAATATCTATCCATTGTGTTTCCAGTTTCCATTTAAAATTATTAATTTATTATTTTAGGGGGACCAAGATGCAATTATGATGACACTTTAATCTGGTGATATCACAATGTTAATACATAAATGAAAGAAAGGCATTGTTTTTCTTCAGTTCACATATCATATAGAATTGATCTGTTGGTCATTTAACAGCAGTTTTACCACAGGAAATGAAAGGGCGTTAGTTGTGCCACTTACAACCAAAATGTTTTTTGCATAAGCAAACTTTTGCTACTGCACTAAGTACTATGGCAAAAAAATGTTTGGCCCTGAACTTTTTCTTCAGATGTTGTACCCTTTCAATGTAAGGAAGTTAGGCACTTTTGTGGCCCATGGATGACAATACTGGAGAATGGGTCTAGTTTAGCGGTACTTCGCAATGTCATCTTGTTTTTTCACTTGCACACAAGAAAAGCGTAAACAGTGTTTTTCCTTTACAGAATGCCCGATTTGTATGTTGTTTGTTGATGTAGCAACGAACATGATCCAGAAAATGGGATACCTTTGCACAGAATACCATTTTTTTTTTTTAAAGATCATTGACTGAAGTGTGTGATAAACAACACACCAATTGGGTATTCTGTAAAGCAAGAACACAATCTCTCTCTGTTTACGCCAGTTTCATCTGTGAATGTAACACTGAGATGACATCACAAAGTAAACTAGACCCATTCCCCTGTATTGTCACCCATGGGTCAAAAAAGCATTTGTGGAAGTTTATTGATGCAAAAAATTTTAGTTAGTGGCACTTGATTTTTTTTTTTTTTTTAATCTGTATTTTGTAGGAATGAGGATGTAGTAGCTGTTGAGCTCTTTGACACATCATCAGATGATATTGATATAAACCTGAACAGAATATTGTTACTTCTTCCCGATGAAGATATGAAACCTACTTTGCCAAAGGTACACAATGGAGAGCTTAACTAACACTTAGCTGTCAATATGGATCAACAGCAGTGGAGTTACATGTGTAACTGCCATAAATAATGGATTTCTAGTTTCTGAAGAAATTGTGCTACTGGGTCGGTGGGAGAGTGAAACAAAAATTGGCTTAATTGGCTTTTATCAAACAAGTTGAGGTAAAAGGTTGATTTACCACGGTGAAAGATTTAGAAAGCTGACAGCATTAGCCCTTCATCATTCGCCCTGTTGAAGGGGTAATGCTCGAAATGTCAGCTTTCTAAATCTTTCACGTTGGAAATTCAACCTTTTATATCAACTCATTTGATAAAACCAAATTTTTACTGCCATATACAAACCAACTGCAGTACAGTACTTTGCAAGTTGAAGGGGAGCTCTCAATACTATGGAAAATTTTAAGACAATAATAAAGTTTAATAATAACATTATTCTGAGGAAGAAGGGAATACAAAACTACAACCGTAGTTGTAGTTATTACTTGGAAAATGCAATTAATTTGAAACAATAATAAAAATAATACAAGAGGATGTGGTGAACTAATGTTGAGAGAGAAAGGCAGTTCACATTGCCTTGGAGAAGTTTGACGGCAGACTCATAGGTTGTAACTGTTGTGTATAGTGTCATGCAATAATGTATTATTATTTTCTCTTTTCTCATACCAGCCTGGAGAACAGATTGAAGCATTTGTAACATATGCAACACAGGAGGGCCATGTATTTGTACAAATCTTTGGAGGAGGA
>BLAZ01001056.1:1143886-1148886 GCA_014633955.1 Acropora tenuis
CGTTTTCTTCTTCGTCTTCTTCTTCTTCTCCCTCTTCGTCTCCAATAATTGGAGAATGGATCTAGTTTACTTTGTGACTTCATCTCAGTGTCTCATTCACGCGCAAAACAAGCAAAACAGAGAGAGAGATATACCTTTCTCTTTTTTCAGAATGTCTGATTCGTGTATTGTTTTCGAAGGTAACAAGAAAAGCGACTCAGAAAATGGCTGAGCCTTGCACAGAATACCCTTTTTCAACGATGATCACCCGGAGTGAGTAATTGATTTTGCAATCTCTCACTGTTTATGCTTGTTTCGTGGGCGAATGAAACCCTCAGATAACGTAAACTAGATCCATTCTCCTGTATTGTTGTCGCCGATGGGCCAAAGCGCCCAACTTCCTTTCTTTGAAAGGGTAGAAGATCCGGAGGAAAAGTCCAGGGACAAAAACTTTTTCGCTAAAGTAAACAGGGCAGAAGCGAAAGTTTATTTATGCGAAAAAATTTTGGGAGTTAGTGGCACTTAAATGAAAATTATTTCAATCAGTTTCTCTTCGGATTGCCAGAGTTAAATCAATTTTTTTAATAAGAGGAATGAGTACGACTATTTCGCCTCACCAGTTAACAGTGACCTTACTGGAGTTGCAAAGCCCTCTTTTTCTTTCCAGATCTTAACATTAGCCTGGCTGGCGCACCCGTAGCGTTCGCTGGTCGCGTTCAAGTTCTTTTGGGTGGAAAACTGGGTGCCATTGACAGATACACGTGGGACCTTCATGATGCTCACGTGGTTTGCAGGCAGTTGGGATATCCCGCCGCAGAACTTGCTCTTCGGGGTGCAACGTATATTTTCGGCCCGAAGGGTTCTCGAGGAATGGAAATTCAATGGATAGAGAACGTGAAGTGCGTCGGTAATGAGTCTATGCTTGATGAATGCCCACACAAAATATCCTTCACACCTGGACCATTATTGGAAGCTGGTGTCATTTGCAAATCTGACAATTTAGGTCATTGTTAATTTATTTAATTACTTTTGTTTGCATGACGGGCACATGATTTTTTTTTATGTTTTAGAGGTCAAAGCTATGAGCTATGAGCCCACAATTTGATGTCAAAGCCAACACAGGAATATCGGAAGCAATGTTTGAAACAAAATGTCAAGTCCTCAAAAATATGAAATCTATCATTTTTATTCTGGTGACGGCAAAGAAACTTGTATTAAATGCAGCATGGTCGCATTTCACCTCCTCGTGTATTTTATATGACACTAGGAGCACAAAATAAAAAGCTTAAAATGGGCTGTTTTTCTCTTGTATTTGACGACACAAACGATAACAAGAAGATGGTTATGCATTCCTGACATTTCTCTTTGATTTTCATTTCACTCATTTCGCTTCTTGATTTTTTTCCTTTTAACAGAAAGGAGAATTCGACTTGCGGGAAGTAATTTCTCCTTTGCCGGTCGTTTGGAAGTCTATATTGCCGGGGTTTGGGGCACAGTCCGTAACAATGGATGGAATATGACGTCATCGGACGTGGCGTGTCGTCAACTTGGTTACCATGGAGTGAATGCCACCATGTATTCCTCAGTTGAACGATTTGGTAAAGGTCAAGGTCCTGTGTGGATGTCAGGCGTTGACTGTAAAGGGCAAGAAGAGACGTTATGGGAATGTCCATGGTCGAAAATAGCCGGTATTTACTGGGATCACGACAATGATATCGGACTCATCTGTGAAAGTAAAAATGGAAATGTGGGATTCGGTAAGTTTCTATGTGTTTACTAAACATTTATGACGAGAGAAAGAGAGCTGTTACTCGACTACCTATTTCCTTTGGCGCCCAGATATATCTTGTTGTACTGCGCCTCACATCGCCTCTAAGACGGCTTGACTCTTAATTCGCGTAAGCTGCAGTTAGATAGAATGCTATTACATTACTATCATATTGAGACCGCAAGGTTTTTGCGGATACATTTCCGAAAGTGCTGCGATCAAAGCAACTACTAAGATGAGAGAAGGAATGCAATATTCCTTCCTGAATTATTTTAACTTTTTCCAACTATTGTTTTATCATTCAAAAAAAAAGAACGTTATTTTTAATAAAATGCGTTGTGTAAGTCTACATTACAAGTATCCTGGACGTGTGGCACTTCGACTCCCCCGTTTGAAAACACCTATTTACGCCCCTGGTCTCGCTGATCAGCATCAACATTTACGATCGATATAGCCTCTTCTTCAAAGCGAGACGAATTTCTCTTTTCAGGTAAGAAAGTCCCTGATTGGAAACGTTACTTGATAATAACACTTCCGGTATTAGCGGCTGTCACATTGGTCATATTGCTGGTGGTTCTCTACTTCCGGTTTTGGCACAAAAACAGAGATGGAGATCAAACCAGAGGAGATTCCCTTCACATGAGTGGAGTCAGCGCTGTATGTTACTTTGTCCATGTAACGTCATGTTAAGATTGTCCTTATTATAACAGCGACAGAAAAACTCGATTTTCCTCGCCGATGAACATTTGATTCGGTCGTCAAAGTCCGTTTGTGGGCCCAAATATGCAAATAAGCAAGCAACATTTTTGAGCCACAGACGACGACCGGAAGTAAGCTGTTTTCCTATTTAACTTGCCTTCGCACTTCCACATTTTAATAATGAATTTAATTATAATGAATGAATGTGTATTTATATACCGCACATGCTGATCACATCGTCTCGTGGCTGTTTACAATTCTCATTACTGAGTGAGATCGAACGTCAGCTTGATAATAATGGCTTTATTTAACTCAATGGATTTAGCCAAGCACAATAGCTTTACTAATTGAGGAGATAACAAATCAAACTGAATCACAACCAATCAACTCAATATAAGTATGTTTTCACTAGTTAAGATTGTTAGTTTGAACAATTTGGAGAGATATAAGTATAAGCCCCGTGGTTTCCTTCAGGTCTCCAACCCATTTAATTTTTTTTGTTCAATCTTATATTACCTCTGCTGTAAAATGTTGCATGTATGGCAAATAAACGAGTGAATGAATGAAAATGAACTGGCATGCGAAATGTTCACTTCCGGTTTCCCGCCATGGCTCAAAAACGTCGCTTGCTTAAGCTCTCCAATGTGAAACTGGGAGGAACCTGTACTTTCTCGAACAAAGGTTTGGAAAAGCTTCAGGATTACTGAATACAATAAGCGCTTCTAATTTTAACATGAATAGAAACTCGTATTCAAAGGCTTCGCACGTAGGCTCGCCTTACGGCTGAAGTGAACTCGGAGAGAGCCCATTTGATTGGTTTCTTGAGATTGACAATCGAGAAAGCGCGGTAACTAATTTAATGATCCTCACCATTTCGATTTTCAACACAACACAACCAGTGACAATAGGGACTTTGAGAAGCTACGACGGCAACTGCAACGAAAACCTTACGTTAAAATATTACTTTGCGTTAGGTTAGGCGTTTTGCTATTATTCCTTATTGGTCACGTTGTACAAATTAGGCCAGGTGCACTTTTGCTTGCTTTACGCGATTAGTTATCATGTGAAAGCCGAGAATGAAGGATTTACAGCTGCGAGGTCGCATCGTCGTCAGAACGTCAAGTGTGAAAATTTCACGTCGTCGTTTGGCAGACTACGTCAAAACATTGCATTAAAAAAACGTGCCGCACGTGCAGCACGATTATTTTTCCTCATTCAATCAATCAAATGATTGGTTCGTGGCCTTGACGTTGCCGTTGACGTCATCAATTGTCTGTCACTGTTAAATTCCTCGAAGAAAAGATTACAACTACGTCTGCTTAGTCCACAGATATTGGAGTGTTGAATCCTTTCTTCAAAAATGGCGGATCAATGGTGCAGCTGGAAAAAAAGAATAGGGAGGAGTTGGACTGGTGCGAGATACCTAGACAACGCATCCATCTCGGAGAAAAGATTGGCGCCGAATCAAATGTCGTCACCTTCCATGGACGGCTCTTGCTGGAAAACGGCAGTTTAACATCCTGTATAGTGAAAACTTGCAAAGGTAACTCGTGTTCCTTTAGCAAAATTTATAATTTTGATGGTTCTTTTATTATTTACCGTATTTGTTGTGTGACGTGAAATTTCATTTTCCAGATTTACCTGCTGATCGAATCGTGTCAACAGAGAATGAAAAGCATCTCTTATCTGAACTAAAAGTAATGACCATTCTCGGAAGTCATCTCAACATACTTAACATGTTTGGTGCGTGTACTGTGAAGGGTGAGTACGGCAAAAACTGTGCCTCTATCAAAAGTTCTCTTGTTGTGGTCAACCGTTTTTGGTCAATAAACGTGGTTGAGTTTTCATCGTGAATTTTTAGCGACAAACATTTTTTATTGGTTTAATTGATCATCTCTTTTTCTGAACTAGCTCATCACTAGGTTAATAGTAGACGATAAAGTATGAGCGGAAGGTCTACGTGGGTTAGGCTCGCCACTGTAAACCGTTTAACGCCCGTGCAGATCGGACGCGAATATTTTATCGTACTTGTGAATGAAACAATAGGAGAGATCTGTAGCAAAAGTTAATGAATACTAATTAGTTGAACAGGAGTCTGTTTCAAAAGTTAATAATACCTTTATTTGACCATCTTTAAAGAAATGTACAGTGGAATTACACATTAGTAAAATGGTTATAACAAAATTTTTCATCTCAAATTGGTTAGTTATGTTGTATTGCCCTGGGTAAAAAGCTGTTCTTGTGTATATTTGTCCCCGAAATAGGGACTAATTTCCGACAATTTGTTCTCAAGTTTTAGTCACAATTTCTAGTATCAGCCGCTCTGTTGTGAAGGGGGTGGCTTTTATCATTGCTGATCTAATACAGTTTTTAGTAGTACCTTCGTTTCATTCCGTCTCGAGGGACGGTAAACTGATTAATAATTCTTTAACCCCAGATGATTTGTAGAGGGGCTTACAGAGGTGCGCATGTGACTCATAACTGCCCATTGATTGGTCTTCTGTTATGAATTATTAATGACTTTTTCAAGAGTGATTCAAAACGCTGGAAATAG
>BLAZ01001056.1:1161825-1166825 GCA_014633955.1 Acropora tenuis
TTGGAACATTGCATTACAAGAGTTACCTACAAGAGAGGCTTTCAGAATCTTTCAAAGGCAAATATCCTTTATTTTGTCCTGAAGCCTTTCTAAAAGAAAAAGGATTTTACATTAACACAAGCACTGAAGTCAAGTTAATTAAAATATAACTAAAATTAAGTGATAATAACCTCAAAATGCTACAATAACATTACAGCTAATTACTAATAAGAAAGGCTTTAAGAATCTTCTACAGACAAATTCCTTTATTTTGTCCTAAAGCCTTTCCAAAAGAAAAGGATTTTACATTAACACAAGCACTGAAGTCAAGTTCACTTACATGAAATTAAAATCAAGTGATCAGTGAAAATCTTTAAATGTTGCAATAATTGTAAGATTACACTCAGTTAGTAATAATTATTAGAAAGGCTTTCAGAGTCTTCTACAGGTAAACATCCTTTATTTTGTCCTTAAGCCTTTCTAGAAAAAAAAATTTGCAAAGGTTCTCAGGGCCACTACCTCATAATAATATTATTGCTCAATAGCTGACTTTAAAAGAGAAGGTTAAGATATTCAATACTGTCAGCTTCGACTACCTCACATCAGAGTTCTCAACATCGACAAAGGCTACAGCCAGTGATAATAATCATTAATCATTATAAATAATTATCTGTTTTGATGATAATCCTTGGTTCCAGTTTCTCTTTATTGGTCCACCTTCGGTGTTGTCCACTTTCTCTCTTCTCCTAGCAAAGAAAATAATTAACAAAAAGCAACTTAGCAATTCTTGCAAGTTGTTTGCTATGCTCTACCTCAGTTTTCCAGCCAAGTTTTAGAGGTGAAAAAGTCACAAATTTGCACATCATAATAATTTGTTTTTGCATGTCTTGGATGTACACATCTATAAACACGTATAACTATAACAGGTCTTTTAAACTGCTGCCACTTGTGTGATAATTACAAGCAAAACAATTGAATTAAAAAAAGAAGAACCCAGGAAAATCAAAGGAAATGGCTTGTAAAATGACAGGAAGCCCTTGTGATGCTCTTTTGCGACGCTACAGCACTGGAAGCTGACCCAATGGAAATGGTGCAGACAGTATTTCCAGGAAAAAAAAACAAATTGACCTGTGAACATGAGATACACATCAAAAAGGAAACTTTTATACTTACATTTCTAACACTTTTAACTTACTTTTTAATTAAGTACTTGTCATTGTATAAATCTCCATGATGATTTCTTTCAAAAGTGAAAGCCTCCTAAGCCTGTAAAAAATTCACAAACTTCCTACAAGCACCACACAAATTGTTATGAGTATAGAAAACAACATGCTATGTAAAGAAGGAATATTTAGCAATGTTTTAGGTGAAAAATTGTGACATAATAAAATGATCATGGTAAATCTAAAAATGCTACAATTGCAAGATTACATCCGTAGTTACTAATAAGAAAGGCTTTCAGAATCTTCTGCACACCAATATCCTTTATTTTGTCCTGAAGCCTTTCTAAAAGAAAAATGATTTTACATTAACACAAGCACTGAAGTCGACTCCATTAAAATAGGACTAAAATTTAGTGATCATAACCTTAAAATGCTACAATAATTATTGTAACAATTCAGCAAATTACTAACAAGAAAGGCTTTAAGAATCTTTCATAAACAAATATCCTTTATTTTGTCCTAAAGCCTTTCCAAAAGAAAAGGATTTTACATTAACACAAGCACTGAAGTCAAGTTGCCTTAAGTAAAATTAAAATCTAGTGATCATTGGAAATCTTAAAATGTTGTGATTGTTAGATTACTCCCAGTTACTAATAAGAAAGGCTATTGGAGTTTTCTGAAGATAAACATCCTTTATTTTGTCCTTAGGCCTTTCTAGCTTAAATTTTTGGCATCACATCTGATATTGGCTGTACTATGTCCCTTATTAATGACCAATAAAAATCCTTGGTTTGGTACTTTTTCTGCTATGAATTACCTTTTACAGTAGTTGTGTATTGCGTTACTGAAAACTGCATTTGATTTAGAGAAGACAAAAATTAATTTCATGGCTATTTTTTTCATGTCTGATGAGCGATGAACAGACAACAGTATTGCAGATGATTTTCTTTCAAAATTAACACTCTAATCAGATGCATACTGATTGGCCAATAAGAGAGCCTGTGTTAGTACTGAATAGTATGGCACACTACTCATAATGGCCTTGGAGTTTAATATTACAGAGAATATGAGTTCATAAGTACAAATATATGGACCAAGCTTCCTTTAAGTCACTTTGCAACAGGGAAAGAGGCACAAAAGCAAAGAGTCTCTGGGCCACTACCTCATAATATTAATAATAATTGCTCAGTAGTTGACTTAAAAAAAAGGTAAAGATAATTATTCAATACTGTTGGCTTCAACTTCCTCACATCATCGCTCTCAACATCAACCAAAGCGACAGCCAGTGATAGTAACAATATTATTAACTATTATAAATAATTATCTGTTTAGATGATAATCCTTGGTTCCAGTTTCTCTTTATTGGTCCACCTTCTGTGTTGTCCACTTTCTCTCCTCTCCTAGCAAAGAAAATTTCCAAAAATCAACTTACGACTTCGTGCAAGATGTTTACTATGTTCTTGTTGTTTCAGCCAAGTTTTACAAGTGAAAAGGGGATGTATTTGCATAATACAATAAATTCATTTTTCCTTGTATGTCTTGGATATAAGCGTCTATAAACACTCATAAGTAAAACAGGTTTTTTAAACTGCTGCCAGTTGCATGATAATTTCAAGCTTAACAATAGAATGGAAGTTAAAAATCCCAGGGAAATAATATTATTAAGGGTGAGTTGTAAAATGGGAGCGTACCGTTGAGACGCCCTTGCGTGATGCTACAGCACTGGAAGCCGACACAATGTAAATTTACACGAGAAAAACAATATGACCTGCGAACGTTACATACATATCCAAAAGGAAACAATACAAACACTTCTAGCTTACTTTTCAAGCACTAGTTGTCGTTTAAATCTTTATGACGACTTCTCTCAAAGTGAAACCCCTTCACTTGTACATAGGCCTGTAAAAAATTCACAAACGTCTCTAAAAACACCACACAAGTTGTTTTGGGTATTAGAGACAACATGCTACGTAAAAAAGGAAATTTAGTGATATTTTAGGGAAAAATTGAGACGAAATAAAGAAAAATAGATACACTTACCAACTCAGCCGACAACAAGACAGAAAACAAACTTCCCGCGCTATGTTGCGGCGCTGGTACATCCGGGATGGTCACTTTAGTTGTCAATCAAAGACGCCTGGGGCTCGTTTCTCGAAAGTCGGGCCGGAAATACCGGTTGTCAAACTGCAATCCGCTTATTTTTTTTTTAAATCTTTAAAGTGTTTTTAATGTAAGAAAAGCCAAGAGGATTGCGAAGTTCGATGCCTTAGGACCTCGACGTTGCAAAGATATGGAGGGAATTGTGGCGCTAGGCCCAAAAAGTTTCTGGACTTTCGAGAAACGGGCCCCTAGGGTTCGTCCCTTACAAGCTAGTATCTTCCCGCAACTAGGCGAATTTTTCTAAGAAATCCTGAATTTTGTCCAAATGCTTCAGGAGACCAAGGGAGCTTTTGAAATTCAAGATCTGAACCAAAAATACTGATCGTAAACGCTTAACTTTTATCGTAAAGAACAATCGCAACTGAAAGGCAAGTCACTGATCATTACGCTCTGATAATCAATCGTTGCCAAATAAAAACGGTATTCCCTTACTATAAACGCAAGAAGAAACGAGGCGACTGGGTACGAGCCAGATTATGTAACAAGACCTTTAAAAACACCTGTTCATTTGCGTTGTTATGGCAACATTGATTCATGATCCAGTCTCAATATATTTCATGGATATTTCGTGTACGTCGTCGCAATAAGATCGCCAGGATTAAATTTCATCGTAACTTGAAACACGCTGGACATTTCACCTGCAATTTATGAACACCATTTGCACCTATGAAGCATTAAGTGAGTTTGAATGCGAGTCGATATGGAAAATAAGCACCTGCAAAATTTGATGGCTGTTGTGAACGAATATCATCAGGTCTTAATTCAGGTAAATCGTTCCCCCTTTTTGGTGGCGTTCATCGTCGCTCCCTTGCGAAACAATCCTCATTGTGTTTGTAAGGTTGAATTACTATTCGATTTTACTCGAGTAGAAACATTTGATCTTACAGTTTTTTAAAAAGGGTTTAATCACACTTGAATGCTTTTTTTTGTGTGCATAGCAGGCCTTACAGTTTTTTCTTGTCATTTTTTATCTGATATTTCTTTTTTCGGAATATTCAAGCTATTTCACAACAAAGCAAAAAATAGAGTGATCCTATTTCTTTCTGTTCTTTACCACGTGAAATAAACTAACCAATCGCTTTGCAAGGAACTTTTGTCACGAGGGGAAATATTTGCTTTTCTGTCCAAGACATCGATTTTTACTTTACTACAATGACTTCCGCTGTTTAAAGACAGTGATGTCCTAAGAGAATAGAAATAAGCAAAAATTATGAAGTCGCGTTTGGACAGCTGTGTCCATGCTATGCTGGATAAGGAAACTGTTGCTAAATTAAGAAATAACTTTTTTGACGGCGTTTTTTTTTTAATTAACACTGTCGATATCTACATCCAATAAAATTGAGCTTCCCCCACCCCCAAGTTCACGGGCTGAAATTTCTTCTTAACCTAATTTGTAGAAGTGCAAATTAAGTATCCTCATAAGTTTTACCTCCCAGGTAAGCAAATTTAACTTGTCTAAGAAAGCTTTGAGCTTTGGTTCTTAACTATCAGTTAGCATGTCACAAGTTCAAGTTCTTCGCACTTGCTACCAAATGGCTTTGAACAAGTTCCGCAACCCTTTTATGCTTTCAAACATCTTAAAACTAGATTCATTAAAGCTAATTGCACAAGTTGTAAACTTGTTTTTTATTTGTTTTTCTAAATGGCATAGTTAATAATGACATCCCAAAAATCCTGTTATCTGATTGGCTAGCAACA
>BLAZ01001056.1:1262901-1265401 GCA_014633955.1 Acropora tenuis
CAATCGTTCGTCTGTTGCTGAGGAACGGGGCTGCAGTAGATGCCAAAACGCAGGTTTGTACATGAAGTAGAAAAAAGTTTACATTTGCACTGGTTGTGTATGATCATGAAACCTTGTTGTTTGTTACAGTCACAGTGCATGAATG
Organism: Acropora tenuis; assembly: GCA_014633955.1. Taxonomy (NCBI): domain Eukaryota; kingdom Metazoa; phylum Cnidaria; class Anthozoa; order Scleractinia; family Acroporidae; genus Acropora; species Acropora tenuis. The sequence goes on from BLAZ01001056.1 coordinate 1,263,047, forward strand.
CAATGAGCAAATTTTGTTTTAGCATACACAGAGTACCCAGTAGTGCATACAGCTATGAAGATACAGTCCTTTTCTGAGTTTCTGATAATCTCTACTTTAGATGTTTTTAAAATGTGTCTTATTGCAGAACGATTCAAAGGAAAATTTGATTTGTGTGAAAACATGTTTGATTTAGACTTGAATGGTTTTACTTGAAATCCTAAAATTCCCCGCTCCCCTTACCACAGAAAAAAAAAATTCTCAGAAATTGGCAATTTCCTCAGGGATTTGTACACCGGATGATCAAACATCTTTTTTCCGTTGTGCAAACCCAAAATTTCCATTTTCATTTAAAGTAAGACTTCTTGTCCTACATCTGTTAGGATCGTGAAACTCCACTCCACATCGCTGTGAGAACAAAGAATGTTGAAATGGTCAACCTGCTGTTAGATCATGGAGCTTCTACCGATGTTATTGATAAGGTAATATAAATTGTCAATACTTGTATTGGATAGAAGAGAGGAAAAATCACTCAGCGAGGGCGGTTATTAGTTCTTTATTAATACAATGCAGTCATTTTGTGATAGCATTGTGGATTACATGCAAAATGATAACAACTGCAGGAGACCAAAAAGCCGTGTAAGTTGTTAATGTTAAACTCTGTCTCATTTTTGTGGACAAGAGATTAAGCAGTAAATGCAAATATTGTTTTTATTAAAAGTTCTTGCAAACCAATGATATCCAGAAACAGATTTAATTAGTTTTACTTGTACACTCAACTGGATGAACCAGTACCTAGATTTAATCAATTCATGTGGTGATTGCTTTTTGTTTACATTAAACTTGTTTTTAGAACAAGTGCACACCACTTCATATTGCTGCCAGAGATGGTAATGAAGAACTTGTGGAAATTCTAGTTGAACATGGTGCTTCTGTAACAGAGCTGTCAAAGGTGTGTACTTTCAGTTTGGTTGTGCAATTTTTATAGTGTGGAAGTCAATTTGAATTTCCATCACACTGTCTTTCCAAATCTGTTAAGAGTACATCACGCATTATATCATTTGTCTTGGCTTGATTGAATTTGTATTAAGTGGTCGTTGTTGCATATTTTTGTCGTTGTTTAAGTCAAGGAAGTTGTAAACAGGAAGTAAAGAGACATTTTTCGAAATACATTTAACACTGGAATGGCAAACCTGCCTTGTCTTAGAAAATTCTTGTAAAAAAGGTTAATGTTACTCTTATGTGGTTGATGTCATAATAATTACGTCAGTGAGGCTGCCCACTTCATTTTCATCTTCCTGTCTTTTGCAGAAAGGATTTACTCCTCTTCATGAAGCTGCAAGACATGGTCATATCAGGATCATTGAAATTTTGCTGAAGTACTACGACAATCCTGATCCAGAAGGAAAGGTCGGTGATTGCAATAAATTTACCAGCTAATATTGTTCTGTACGAATTTGGCAGTGAAGGCAATGAAATAGCCACAAGGTGCCCAGGACCCTTCTGATAACTGGATTATAATTTCATTCTGATCCAGGATGACAAAATGTCCCAATCAGTCTTCCATTATTATGCAAATGGTGTAGAGTAATCAGTCAACCTCATTCCCTAATGAGGACTAGTAGTAAGCAGTTGAAATGTTGCAATCTACATCAAGTGACGACATTGTGAGATAAACAATAACACTCTACATTATCATTATCGTTTACTTAAAATGGTACATTTTTGCCTTTTCTTTGCAGCATGGTCTCACTCCCCTTCATGTAGCAACTCATTATGACAAAGAGAAAGTGGCGATGTTTCTGCTAGACAACGAAGCCAACCCTCACATCCAAGCCAAGGTATAAACATGACTCCCTCTGTCGACTTTTGTGAAATAGTAAAGCCATCCATAAACTATTCCATCTAATTTGTAGAATGGATTTACGCCTTTACACATTGGAGCCAAGAAAAACAGAATTGATATTGTCTTACTTTTGCTAAGAAGAGGCATGGACCCTGATATTATAACACAGGTAAATGTAAAAAAAAAACTTTTTTTATTATTGTTGCTAAGTATGTTACATCAGCATTGACTAATGGTCTCTTTGCTTTTCTATGTTCTTCAGACTGGAATCAGTCCCCTTCACTTATCTGCAAAGGAAGGCCATGTTGAGCTTTGTGAACATTTGGTGGAAAATGGAGCAATGCCTGGTCTTACAACTAATGTAAGAAACAAGTTCCTTTTTTGCTATGAATTTTTTCAAACAGAATCAGGGAAAACGAGAAGGAAATTCTCATTAGTCTCCTTCCATTCTTGACAAATCCTGCCTAGCCTCTCTCTTTCCCAGCTCTGAAAATTGATGTTTAAGCATTATTAATCCAACTGCCTAACAT
>BLAZ01001056.1:1379085-1381585 GCA_014633955.1 Acropora tenuis
AGATCAGCTGGCAGGCTTAAGTCATACTTTTGAAGTGACACAAGTCTCTACTGGAAAACGAATAATTACTATCTTTTCTTTGAAGTATTTACAGTATTTGTATAGCTTTTACAAAATGTTTAATCACTAATCATCTTTTTTAAATTTTTACCAGTGAAATAAACTTTCTTTTTTAACACTCTAATCAAGATAATCATCAAATGAACCCTTTCGACCCTTCCCCTGCAAAAATTCTCTTGCTCCTTTGATTGAATCTTGAATTGTACCAAGTTTCACTCCTTTTGTATGCTCGTATGTCAATGCATCATTGAATGACTCTGCATTGAACATGGCATAAAAGACAGCCTTGCGCTCAGCAATAAGCGAATCTGATGGAAAACGGGAAATCAACTGTGCAAGCTTGATAGCTTCTTCGACAGCTTTTCCTTTGGGGACGACTCGATTAACCAGGCCCATGCTATGTGCTTCTGTTGCTGACACTGGTCTGCCGGTCATGATGAGATCCAAGGCCCTTGACAAGCCAACAATGTAAGGTAACCTCGCAGTACCACCATCTAGCAATGGAACACCTGCAATTTTATAGCAATGATGACATTATTATTATTTATTAATTTTATGGACCATTGTAGCAAAGGTATAATGAAATAAATAACCCACACAATTAATAAATCCACAAGAGCTCAGTTGAAAGAAATTGTAGCAACAGCTGGTGTCTGAGGAGTAAGATGTGGGTTTTGTAATAATTTGAATCATATCCATGCCTTGATGGAATGTGACATGTCTAGTGAGTGAAGTGTTTTACCTCTACTCTGGTTTGTTGAAAACATCTGTGACAAACAAAATTGCTGTTGATTTTTTCAGCATATGATCCTTGCAGTTATTAGTGAGCTACTTAACTCCACCAGTTGATCTATCAGGTCATATGAGAGCTCATGGTTGTCACTTGGGTTGATAATAAGCCTGTAGATGATGAATATAGGTCTAGAGATGTGATGTGCATACAAAATTCATGTGTTTGAACTGTGGTTTGAAACAAATTTTCAGTGTATGATCATCTCAGTTATGAGAGCTGCTTGGGTACTAGTATAAGTGCTTCTCAGGGCTTTACTCAACAAAACAACTACAATCCATCAAGAAATGTCACTGATGGATTCATTTGAGTGACTTCTTAATTACAACCTCTTTCAAACCCCACCCTTAATCTTGTCCGTAACTACTTGGTGTAGGCAGTCATGATATATGACTGGATACCAAGGACATAGCCAGGGGGGTCCTGGAGTGCCCGTGACCCCTCCCTTTTGCAAGCTTTGCTCATCCGAAACATGTCACATTAAGCCAAAACATGGCGTGGAGGTTGACATGACAATCTGGTGAGTACCCTCACTTAGACACAGTGTGACCCCCCCTTTGAAAAATCCTGGCTACGCCCCTGCTAGATACACCAAGTAGTTACACTACATAACTGCCTACAACAAGTAGTTACCCTCTTGTCTCAAACACAAAACAAAGACTGTTTAATTTTATTTCATTTTTACCAAATCTCCTATTAAATATCCCCATGACAGAATCTTCTGCTGCAACTCTGAGATCACACATCAAGGCTAGCTCCATTCCCCCAGCAACTGCATGTCCCTCGATTGCACCAATCACCGGTTTGCTCAGCTTCAGTCGTGACGGACCCTAACAAGAAAACAATGGAGATGTTTAACTGAGACATTCGCAACTACGTCTACCTATTTTTCAAGTGCTGGTTAAGAGTTTGGATGAGAGTACTGCACTTCATAATCATTTCAGCTAAATTGCTGTAACAAAATGATATGATCATCACTACTTTGTCCCAGAGAACCTAAAAAATAACGAACTAGAGAAACCAACAAAGGCAGTCTCTCATCCTTTTTCGTCTTTCAAAAAATTTACAGAGGAGGAAATAAACCAAAACTGTTTTTTTTCCAACAGAACCATTGCCATTGCTTCCTTGTTCAAGTCAGTCCCAAGAAAAGCAGTCTTTAACCAGAGTTTTAACTGTGAGTCTGGGAATCATAGAATTTCCACATTGTGGTATTTAATCTGGCAATATTTCTGAGAAAAAATTATATGAGTGCAAAACAATCTTCTAATTGCAGGTTCACTGTGTCTGCATGTGCACCAAGTGTTGAGTCTTTTGAAATGGGACCCCACAAAATGACGTTTTAGTAAATGTCTATGTCTGAGTTAACCCTACGTTATTCATCTTAGAAATAGTGAGTAAAAACTGCGAACAAACCTCAATTGAGACTATAGCATTTTGGGGCGTGGTAATGGATGACAATAATTTGTTGTTCAGCACTGTGTCTTTGAGGCACTTTTTTGAAACTGGGGTTTAGAGAAACAAGATGACTGTGAGTTGTCCAAACACATGGCTTGACAGCTTAGGCCACGAATCATTGACATTAGTATATACAGCGGCAACGCGAACGGGAACACGACAGATATTTTAAGAACCTAAGGCCAACAACTATAC
>BLAZ01001056.1:1477532-1480032 GCA_014633955.1 Acropora tenuis
CTTCTAACCATCGAAAAGGTCATTTATTTCAGCGTATGTGGTGTAAGCTTGCATGAATCAATGACTACGCTATATAACGTCACGTGTTACAATGTGCGTCCACCACTCGACACGTCTTCAACATGGCGGACGCACGAGGTATTTTCTGCAACAATTACTCCTTTACAGTTGACCAAGCTAACCATTTAACATGGTGCTAACTGCCCAGTTATGTGTGCTGGAAATTCATTTGTGCGCAGATCGCTTCATATCGTTGTTAAATTTATTTTTGTGTGTTTTGGTTGGTGGAATTTGTTTTCCGGTTTTGTACCATTCTCAGAAAATTTATCATAACTTTTAAGGGTCTCTGTTGTTATTGAACATATTGTACGGAAACGGTTGTAGCTATAAAAAACGTGGAATTAAGGGACTTATCCTGTCATTATTGCTTCCTTTTTGGTTGATTTTTTACTTTCGTTGCTGAGCTTTGGATATCATGGGTTCTTTGTTTTATAAACAATAGCATTACGTTTATCTTTCTCCATTTCTTGAATAATGTGGAATGCTTCCAAAAAAGGTCTAGGAAAAACGCCTTTTTAGTTAACAAGAGTTTTTGTACCCATCCATGTAAGGATATTTTAAATTTTGCTCTAAATTTTTCTAGGTGCCTGGCTCCTTTTCTTGGTGTCCTGTGCATTTCTTGCTAGGGCAGTTGGTGTGACGTCTGTGTTGAGCCTTGATGATCAAGTTAGATTTAAGCAAAAATTTTATGATGCAATGCCATTCAAAGACTTGGAAACTGCGGCTTACTCAGTGATATCTTTGAAACTCATGAAGGCAGAAGTGCCACCAACACAGGTAGTTTATTGTGGGTAGCCTAGCACATGCAAGGCTCATGTAGAGAAAGGGAGAGAGAGGCAAACAGAGAGCACTGATATAAAACAATATGCAAACAAACACATTGTTCATCAAGAGTTCTCACTGTTGTGGAATGTTGATCATTCATGTTACGGGTTACAAAAGAACATTGTTAAAGTAGCAGTGGTAAAGTTCGCTAAAATTATGCTCACCATTGGCACATTTCATTTGAGGCTTGAATGATACGTCTAACACTGCATTAAGTCACGATAATATTTTATATGGTCTTACCTGAAGTACTTACTTTTCAAATGAAAGGTTTTATCCTGTCCTCAACCTGATTAATTTCCTTTTCTGTGTTTTCTGTGACATTTTTCATCAATAAGAGAATGGCATCAATATGTCTGAAAGGTTGTTAGTTTGTGAGGAACTTCTCTGTTAAACTAACACTGTCAGAAGATGCTAGAGAAAATATCCTATCTCCACCAAGACTTCTCAATTTTATGAGATCTCTTGACTAAATATACGATGACATTTAAGAAGTAAAATTGCAATTTCATATCTTAGATATAATTTTCTCTTAACACACAGTTGCAGTGTCAGAGTCAATAAGTATGCAGTTGTGCACTTATTTTACATGTTAACTATAATTATTTTGATATCTTCCCTCAGGATGTTTGCAAGTTTGCCAAGGACAATGTAGACAATAGTGATGTCAAGTCAATATTTTATGCATCAGTAATAGCTGAATTTGTTGGAAGTTGCAAGGTATATTGATAAATAATGTTATCATCATAAAATTTTGTATGAAATCATGGGGTAAGTCAGAAATAACTCATTTAGTGTTCGTTGCTTGTTTTCATACCGATGTTACGTCACTGCCTAACTGTATAATGAATTTTTTAAGTGACAATAATTATTATTGATGACAGTAGTAAGCATTTTCATGGTCAAAAGTTCTCAGTGATTTTTTTGTCTGAAATTACTCAATAGAATAAAGATATGTGGAAGCCAACATATCCCCCCTTAAAACAAAATCTCTTTCATTGATCCTTGTTGAAGATTGTTCTTGAGGATTTTTTTTATTCTTCGTATTGTTGTAGGAGGAGCATCAATATGTTTTGAAGCTTGTTAGTTTGTGAGGACTTCCTCAGTCAAACTAATGCTAACAGAGGATGCTAAAGTATACATCTTATCTCCACCGAGACTTCTCTAAATTAAGTGAGATTTCTTGACTAAATATAAGATGACATTTAAAGATTATGTTAATTGTATTTCATCTTGCTTGTTACACTAGCTTCACAGCTTACAATTTGGAAGTAATGATCATAAAGTACCATCCCTGAATGATGTTTCCAGTCTGGTTTCTGATGGTTAAAGTTTAATTTACCAGTACTATCCATAGATGATTCAGATCAGGGTATTCTCACCTTGAAAATGAGAAGGCAGAGGTTCTGAATGTTAGTGTAATCCCAAATTCCAAAAATACCAGCTTAAAATTAAAGTGGGCATGGATTTCAGTCCCTTGTTTATTTTCAGTTGGTTGTCGATGATGCAGGCAAGACCATTTTATCAGAGGCTGTTAATGAAGGAACTGATATGGTTACACTCTATTATGCTGTTGTGGCCCAAAGTTATTTGGGAATTAAAGGTACATTACAGT
>BLAZ01001056.1:1651078-1653578 GCA_014633955.1 Acropora tenuis
TGTTAAATTGAGAAGGAAATTCTCACCTACATGCGTTTCCACGCCTCAATGAATTTTATTGCGTGAGACTGCGACAAAGCAGCACGAAAACATGAGCCGACTCGAGTTGATTTCACGCATAATCGGTTTCAATGCAACAAATTTTTATTGGCACGCGTGTAAACAAAAATTTCAAGGTGATAAAAATAATCCAAGGACATCTAACGCAACAGTAACAAATTTCCAGTTAATACTACCTTGAGCTAAAGATAATTTTCCCGTTTTAAACTACTTGTTAGGCCCAGTAGAACTTGAGATATCGACTTTTTTGATTCGCTCCAGTTTTCTCTCAGCAAATCAACATCGCGCGAAGCGACCGCTCGCAACAACAAAGTGTGGCCACGAGTTCGCATTCTGTTGTATATGAAACGTTAATAGATGGCACATACACTTCTGCTAACTAGGAGCAGGTAGGAAGGTCCTGGAGTAGTAGACTTTTACTTGACTGCGTAATTGAAAACACAATATATTACGATATACAGCTTAATCACACAACAGCTTACTAATATAAATTTGCCTCTAATTTGTGAACTCAGGAGCCTTTTGCACAAATTTTCTTTGCTTTTAAGGTGCGGGTTATGCACCCGTGCGGGTGATTTGTTGAACTTTTTTTTCGCCTTATGAAATATTCTGCCGGTGAGGGTAAACGGCCGGATAATACGGTAGCACAGATAATCTTAGAGCTTTGAAATTACAAAATGACACGAAATTACATAGAAAAATGGCTAGTAAATGATAAAATAATGATAAACGTAAGATGTACCTTAAGGGTAGATCCTCGTGAGGTTATTGAAAAGTTGAGAATCCTAATACTATAAATCTGACCGTAACTTTCCTTTCGGTGACCGCGTGTGTCGGGAAGAAACAAAAAAATATGAAAAAACGTGAAACATGATATAATACCTAAACTATGACGGAAGTCTTACCAACACTTCGATCAATCATCAGCTCATAATCACTGAAAGAAATCAAACTAAATTAAATATAGAACAATAAAGCTTAAGTCATTCACAACAATTTGTGTTAACTAAATTAATGTAAACGATGCAAGAAATGATGTTCAACAAAAAATATGAATCGTACGAAAGTTGCCTAAAAGTTGTGTTTAATGTGAAATTCATATTGTACTGCGGTTGTAAATGAAACTGAAGAGTGATCATCGCAGTAACTTTTCCAATTTAAGCAATTGGAAGGAAGAAGCCTGAAAAATATCAGGGCTTCAACGGTATATTTTTCAGGCTTCTTCCTTCCAATTTCTCAAATTGGAAAAGTTACTGCGATGATCACTCTTCACTTTCAGTTGTGTTTAAAGTTGTTTTGGTTTCGCTGATTCCAATCTAATACGAGTCTGCTTATAAAATTTGCGCGAAATGAGAGGCCAAGAAGACAGAAGAGAGTCGTGGATATGACAGATTGATGGAGCACATTGTTTCCACTGGTTCATGGCAATGCTGAGCCGAGTTTTAAGAAAATTGACCACCGGTAGGCCATGGCCTACCCCACGTTTTGCCCAACATGCGTATTCAGTTCCAAGCTATAATCTTTTCTCTGCAGATTTGAGGCTGATATATTCTTTGGATTATTCTTAGATTATAGAGTATGCCTTATTTTTTCCTCTAATATGAGACAGATGTTATTTATTTCAGAGATCTTCAACATGCAAAAACGGAAAAAAATCTTAGCCTCGGGCACATCCTTAACATATTCCTAAAATTTCGGAAATTTCAGCCTCAATATTCTTATAAAGCTTAATATGTGGATCTGGTCAGCTTCTCCCTATTCAAATTTTAGTTTGGTAGGAGTGGGATAAAAAGACCCACTTTTGAATGAAGCGATAGCCAATAACTTGTGAACTAACTTGTACTCCTTGATGCACTTACCATTATATCATCGATGTGGAACCACTTTGTGTTTCACCATCAGTTGTAAAAGAGACTGCTCTAAACAGGATCAAAGGATGCTCAAGAAAAGAATCGCTAGTGCAACTATTTTCGGGGATGTGGGATGTGAGTTTGCCGTAAATGATAGGAAGCTTGAGCTGAGCGAGATACTGGTTCAGTTTCCTTTCCTATTGTTGTATAGAATTATTGATTGCATTTCTTTAGAGATTTGGCATGGGTTTGTCTGAATTGAATGCTGCTTAAACTGGCTGAAATGTTAACAAAACCTTCCAAAATAATTGTTTAACTCAGTTGTTGTGGCAGATCCCTGTTAAAACTTGTGAAGTCGAATGGAAGTCGAATGGAAGTCGATCACTTCCGTGTTTGCGGGACTATGCGGATCGAATGAGCGATCAGGCGAAGATTGCCAAAATATGTGCATGTAAATGATGAAGGGAATTAACAAAAATAATGATAACAATATGATAATTCAACGCAATAGGTGGTTTTCACGTTACGTCATAGCCGCCATGTTGGTGGCTGTGACGTAATGTGAAAACCACCAGCGCTGAATTAAAAAG
>BLAZ01001056.1:1864002-1866502 GCA_014633955.1 Acropora tenuis
ATGAAAGAAAAGCAACTTAGGCGAAACAGAAAACCAAGACAGATTCCAAACGCCCCCAAAAACATGACAAGATACACGACATGCATCGATTCAACAGAGAGAGGCTGGATGAAGCTGAACAGAGGAAAGTGGCATGAGTCAGAGCCAAACTGATGAGTGATGAATAACATGCTACGTTCTTGAGGAATATCAAGCATCATTAAGAATCCTGGAGAGAAAATATCAGATTTCAATTAGCTAACAACAAACCATTTTTGGGGTTGCTGTTTCATAGCATTGGGGAAATTAGCAATCTTCTTGCTTACAAGAGTGAGGGATTTATCTCATAACCACGATTTTGCACCCACTTTCTAAATGAAAAGTGACAACCAAGATAAGTGCAGGTATTTCAGTTAATCAGAATAGAGTGTATTCAAGTTTAACTTTTTATGCATCTGACCAAGGAAAGTTGCATTATACTCTTTCAAAGAAACATGAGCAAAAGAAGATAAACACTGAAAACATCTTGAGATAATTGAACATAGTCCAAGGTCAAAATTATTCCCAATGCTTTTCATTTGCAAGACCTGTCTACCCCAAAACAAAAACTCATGATGGAAGAAGAATTACAAAATACCTGTTTCAAGGCATTTCTTGCCCAACTTGCATCCCTAATGTGACATTTCTCAATACCACTTTCAGCCCTGACTTTTTCAAATAATATTATACTACTTGATTCTACCTGAATATAGGTTGACAAATCTGTCATTTTGATTCACCAAGAGACTTGGAGGCCAGATTGTGAGGCTATGAGTTCATATCACAAATTATCTCATGTTCAAACTGTGATAGTTGGCAGGTCTGATTTACAGGTTTAAATGACACTCACCAAACAAGATTCGTAGCACAGCAAGATTTGAAGGATCAGTTGGTGATGTCATGAAGAGCAAGAATTTGTTCCAGTGACGTGAAAGAGCCATGGCTGGTTGATTTGTCTTATCATCTGATTTGGTCTTTCTGTTCATTCTATTTCGCACCAACTCTCAGGCCAGCATTTATGCAAATCTACAAGAATGATTGCCATAAAAATGTACCATACTTTAAATTAAGTAAGCCATGAAGCAGAGAATCAAGTAATCTTGTGAGACCTAATGGATCATTTTAATATCTTTTACTGAAAGTTGCCATACATCCTTTAATGAAATCATAAGCTTTTAACAAATGACTGAAAATTAAAATAACTCAGACGAATCTTGCATTTGTAAGGTAGAAATAAAATCACTTCATGAAGAGGGCCATTTGTGAAAATAAAATATCCTTGACTCTCATATCTGTGTTCTAGCTGTTAACTTTTTTGCTCCCACATTGCCCATGAAAAGCCCCTCCCCATATTTCTTGGGTGTTAGACTGTCAGGAAAAAGTTGAGATTGACAGTTGAATTGATTCTGTTTGATTTACTCATCATTTCGTCCATGAAGGCGAAACGAACCCGTTATTGCGATTCGGAAATGAAAACACTTCATTTTACTTCTATCATAATGGGTTGACCTCATGTAATAGTAAAATATTTAATTCTCTATGATCGTTGTTAATAATTTAATTCCGTCGAGTGTAGGTGATAGGCTTCTGGCGAAGGTTATAGAATGTTTCGATCAACAAAATACAACTTACCCTACCTTTCAGAAGCTTTCCTTGAGGAAGTTATATACCCTGCCGTCTGTCAACCGAAACTGTGGTCGTGGCAAGGAGCGATTGAAAGAAATTTATCAATAGTTTTTTTTTTATGAAAGACAGTTTTCTGTGGCACTCAATCCCATGGTCTTTCACTGATAATTGACAGAGTGGAATCTGGGTAAGATGTGCCCAGGATATTATTTTAAAAAAATGCCACTGTTGCCATGGCAGCTTTCTACAGTGTCTAAATGGCGTCCAGGTTTGAAAATAGTACAGATTATGAGCGTACTTTGTCACCCATGGTATTAATAGCCAATCCAATGGTACATTGAGGAAATTTGAGAATAATTTCATGTGTGTTTTGTCAAAATCAAATAATTTCCCTCGCGTAAAGACTCAGGAAATTATTTAAACATGGACAAAATGCAGGTGCAATTGTTCTCTAATTTCACTCTTCACCATTTGATTACCCATACTAACCCTAAAAACAACATCAGTGAATATAACGAGCCACGTATGAAGCAAACGGATAGTTTGATTTTTCAAGAAAAAAAATCTTGCTAAAAAGATCAAAGTCCGTAATGTTGACGATTGGCAGATGTCAGTCATTCAATCAAGGGCCTTTTTTTAAACCAATCGTGAGATTCTCTGGGTAACTTTTCTCGCTGAAAACTCGGAAGACTTGAAAATAATTCTCATAACTAGTGTACTAAGTTTTACGAATAGTCTTTCATGCACTAGTCCTTATTTTAGCCTTAAGACAAGTTTCGTTTATTCAAACCTCTTCAGTATGGCTAAAACTGTTACAATACGTTGTTACATTCAAAAAAGCAAAAGCGTACGCTCA
>BLAZ01001056.1:1957911-1965411 GCA_014633955.1 Acropora tenuis
TGAAAAAGAGCAAATTTCGTAGAACAAAAGCCAGAATACATTGCTGGATTTATTTCACAAATATTTTTGTTTGATCAATTTGGTTTATAAAATTAAAACAAAAGTTTTTAATGGAAGGTCTCTTAATTTGTTGCAAACGCATTTCACTTGGCTCTCCTTTCAAAAAAATCGCTGAAAGAAACCCTTTATTTTTCTACACAATTTAAATTATCTAGATGTTTGAAATATGTCTTCCTACAAAAGAATTTTTCTTTTGGTTAATGCAAAACAATTTTGGGAAAAAGTTTGGCGTCATGAATTGTTTTATATGATTAGACGGTTCATTTAAAGACGTGAATTCCATGCAAGTTGGTTTCTAACCAGTTTTAGATTGTTTTTATAATTGACGGTCCAAATATAAAGCAGACGTGTATAATTGCTGACTTGTTTTTCGTTTAGAAAATATCACTTTTTAAATACATTTTTTGATTTCGGTTCTGCACCACCTGGAGTTATCACTTCAGTCATTAATAAGACACACTCTCTTGAGGCTCTCTTATCGTGAAAGAAGGCAGTATGGCCCAATGATGCTTCTTCGTTTGCCTCTTTTCCACCACTATCTGAAAGATTCAGACTACATGTTTGCAGTGAAAACGAAATCAAGAGGATTACTGAGAACAGCAATCCACGCGTAATATTCCCGTAATAACATTTGGAGTCGCGCGCCCGCGATACATTATCTTTCTCGTCATGATCAAAGCTGAATTGGCTGACGAATTGGCTAATATATTCATGAAATCCACACAATTCACGAATTTTGCAGTCCAAGGTAGAGCGTAGTTCAATCAAAATCCAACGAAACGAAACAAAGCCAATACTTATGGAAGATTGTCCGAGTTTGTGAGATTTTGGAAGCCATGGTCTGAACTGTACGGCTAATAAAAATCTTCCGAGATCTGCATCATGTCATTGAGATGCAAAAAATAATTCAATGTCTTTTTTTCTTTTAGAATCATTTGTTACGGCGCTTCCAATTTCTATCGTTAGCGAAGTAGGAACATGTCAACTAAAATTGCGTTGATAAGTGCAAAGAAAAGATAATTAAATTTCACAAATAATGGATTTGTCATATTTAGTGTTCAGTATTCCTTTCTATAAAAATATTGAAGTCAGACTGTAGTTTGATCAAAAATCTAAATAGAAGCTGTTCATTGAAGGAATTATAAAAGAATCCTATTGCCTGATTTTGAACATTCTCAAAAATTGCAAAAAAAAAAAGAGACAAATTCAAAGAGATTAGGGCTAAGCGTCGGCGATGTCCTTTTGGTCGTGCTGAAATGTTCACAACCTTACCAGGTTTTCCACACAGTTCTCCTCACCAATGGTGAGAGTCTTTCCTGAATTATTCATTAAATCTGTTGAATTACCGAGGAGTATTCCGCACTAAGTTATTTTCGAATGCATCCGACTTATTCCGTCCTGTCCTAATTTCCTTGGTGGCTTAGGCCATACCCTTTATTTCAGTTGGTCCGTGATGCCAAATTCGAAAGTTTTCTGCGCACAAAGTTGTTGCATATGAGCAGCTTTTCTCAAGTTAATAATTAATCCAATTGTGATTGAGTTATAATTCTCCGTGAGTCTATCTGTAGCACGGTCCGTAAATAAAAAGAACTTCGACAACTCGTGGTCATACCTCCGGCCGTAAATTTATTGAGAAGTTCGACGTAAATGAAGGATCATTTCGTTGCTCGCTCCGGATAATCAGGGGTCTCGTTCTTTCAGTTAAAACGTTTTCCTTACGATGATCATGCTTCAATTTCGTACCAATTTTTCCGTGGGCACAGTGTCACACAATATGGAAAAGAAGCGATTTCACATTCTAATCAAGACTTATGCCGCTGTGTGATGTTGAGTTTCCTTAGCGAATCGAGCTGCAAGGCCGTAAAAAAGGGATTTCTCGCACATTTCTTTCCTTCCCTGCATGTGCGAGAGGACTGGTGTCTCATATGGCCTTGCAAGCGAGGTTGCTCTCTGGCATTCCGTTCGATGCGCAAAAACCGGGTACCATTACCCACAACGCAGAAATTCATTGCTCTGCGAGATGCAATTTTTCACTTTAACGTCGGGCGACACAACTCTTTCTATGTTCATGGTAAATGTTTTTTAATGCATTTTGAATGTGAATTGTCAATAATTTTAGTCAGGGACGTCAATAATATCTGTGTGATGATTGACTCCAACAGTATTCCGAGTCTTGCAATTGGTCAAGAAAGTATTTCATTTGTATAAATAAGCCGACTTACCACCCCTCATTGATGATCAAGAAGGTAAAAATTGTAAAAAAAATTGTATGTTTAATATTGTATTTTTAGGTAAAACAAATGTTTATAAGTCTCAAGCCCGAGGACAAACTTTTAGGGTTTTTCTTTTACTTGTGCACATTTTGTGTTCACAAACGAGTCTCCTCTCATAATGACGGAAATGCCTGAATTCTATTTACTAATAGGTTTTCTGGCAGAGGTTATTACACTCAGTTTTACCATCAAGTCGAAGAACCTTAAACGAAGCCCGAGAGGGGGGAGTGAGCCATCCACTAACTTTTAAATTTGGCTAATTAAAGTTGTAAAGTTGAAGACACGATAAGAGAGATTGAACGTCACCGGCATTAATTGCAACCGTAAGAGGACACTGACTGTCAGAAGACCAAGAAATTTCCGTTGCTCTACAACTGAAAGCTTGGCTTTATTGCAGTATAGCTGTGGTTACTGAAGTCAATATTTCACAACATACCTTAACATTAGTCGTTTTCGATAATACAATAGCTTTATAGTGTAAGTATTTGCTTCAGTCTCTCTTATTTCAAGAAGATGGGACACAATTGATTTTCTTGGGGCGTAAACGCAGGGGGTCATTTCCTGATTCACGCTTGTTCGACCTTTAGAATCAAAGAGTAGTCTGTCTCTGTCAGTGAATTTTGGCACAGCTTTTCAAATATCGGGTATTGAAGAACTGAAGGTAAGCATGCCTTTTCATGTAAAATAGCTTCACAATTCAGTTTTGAAATTAATCTGATAGGCGTTGAGGTTCATGGAGCACCACTTTATGGGCTAAGATCAGTTTACTGGTCTCGTAGTCATGTGACAGCTATGTTTAAAAATGCCTTTTTTCTAGCTGTTTAACCGTCATCTCGTTGCGTGAGAAAATGATCTGTTATGTTTAACGAATTTAAAATATCTTTTTTCTTTATGGTTAAAACATTTGCTCTATTTGAAAAATTGATTGCTTTTAACAGTCAGCTTATTTGGCAAATAAAGAAGTGGTTTGTTGAAACAGCTGTCAAACTTGGAAAAATAAGTATGATATCATCTAAAACATAATGATTTCATTGACTCTTGATTCTTTCTCTTAAACTGAAATGAACGAAGAACTAGCAAACTATTTCTGGACATGTTTAGTTCTTTCTCGTGCCTTGTCAGTATATTTTTTGTAAAACGATGTACTCAATGCAGTTATTCTTCAACCATGCATAAGTAGTATGGGGACATTTTGCATTCTGCAATCGGCGATGCCTCAGGGAAACAATGTAGAAATTTCATAACAAACATTAAAAATCATTTTTGTTTTCAACTTGAACGGAAATAGACGGGGGAGAAGCGAGGAAATTCCGACATGTTCGTTTAATTCATCAATTGGAAAAACGCGTAGGCCGGACTGTAAATATACTAATTGTTTCCACTTTTGAGAAGTATTTTAAATGAAGTTTCGTGTGCTGTCATTGTAAATGAACGAGCTTCTGATCTTCACTAACTGACCGTTTTGTAAGGTATGTCGTTACATTTCGTTGAAATGCCCCCAAATTATTTTATCCATTTATGAAATTATAGAGTTAGTAATAGTATTTGTTTAAGTTTTGTACTGAATTCGTAGTCTTCGCCTACATTCAGTTCAAGTTTTCCACTAGGCAGTGCCATGAAGACCTCTGCGCTGCTATGTATTGGCTTTTTAGCTACATTTCTGCTCTCTAATAAGAGCGGCTCCCATGCAGCATTGAGCATATGGACAAAGCGCCGTTGGACCAGAAGATTGCGCCGTCACACAGCTCCTGTAAAGCAAGGCAAAAACCGGCATGAAAACTCTTCACAAAATAGTAAGTTCAACTGCAGGATAAATTGTCATAACAACAAAAGGAGCAGATATATTCTGAAAATCCTCGAGTGTGTGTTTTGTTCCCCCAACGAATTCATCAATCAGAAATGTAAGTCACTAGGGCATTGACCTTTTGTGGTCACAATGACCCCGTTTGGTGATTAACTGAGGTGAATGGGGTTGTTAAAATTTTGACTCCGTCAACAGGGAGATATGACACTGCATGTTTCTATTTTTGATTGACAGAGAATCTTGACGGAGGGACAAATATTCCAGACTCGAGAGAAGAAAGAACTCCTATAGATAGAGACTACAATGAACGAGCTTTTCAGTTCTGAGCAAACAGTAATTTATTTTGCTTCAATAGATTTAGTTCTATAACTTAGTTATACAGTATATCACTCATAAAATTTACTTCTTTCCAAGGAGAACAAACGCAATAAAAGCCACTATGAGATCCCTTCTGGTCACTTTCTTTTAATGGAATTAGTCAGTAGGCTATTGTTAGTGGATTGTTAGAGGAAGACGTTTTAACACCTTGAATCTCAACAAGTAGGCAGTTAATCGTATAAAATACTCATCTTTTTCAGCCACGATTGATGTGTATAACTACGAACGTCGTAATAAAAGCCAGATGATTTATGTCATGTTTTCAGCAAAGATAACGTTAGGTTGTGAGGATACTAAAAAGGGAACAGTCCAATGTGAGGGGGCAATTTCCTGCTTGTATGCGTTCTTAAATCACGTGTTTTGTTTGTGTTTCTTAGATAATTTTCGAAGGAGCTCATTTGAACATGCTTAAAAGACTAAGCAGCATTCAAAAAAGCACATTCATTAAGCACATCATTATTGAGATTTTGTCTCATCTTACCAAAACTATTGAGCTGCAACCTAGGAGTCCTCGTCTCCGGCAGGAATGCTTCCTCCCTGCTTGATTACAGAGCTTACTTCAAAGGCCCGAGCTTTGATCCGTTTGCCAAATCCGTTGTTTTGCAGATATCTTAGCTTATAATGTAATAATAATTGTTTTTTTTTTAGGCTCTTCTAATTCTAAATTAATGAATTTCAAAAGTACGAGGTTATGACTATGTAGGTGGTCAGCCAAAAAAAAAAAAAGCAAATCTCATTTATAAAGCAACAAAACAGATCGGACGCACTTTTCTAATCTCTGATTGTTATAACTAGTGTACACAGAGTTCTCTGTTGCGATGGGCCTCCGTGTTTAAATTAAGACGACAATGGCTAGTAAGCAACTTCTGATTGGCTCTATTGATATTAGTTGCACCCAGACTGCGAAAAATAACTAAAGAAAAACAAAACAGCCTGGGAGCAGATGTCCTTCAATCAGCAGTCAGTGAAATGTTGACGTTGTTCTAAGTCCGGTAACTGCACGGCGCTACGCGAAGATCTACATTTTCAAAATGGTTCCGTACTCGAAAAAAATCCAAACACTGACGCTGTTCTTAGTGGTTTTCATTTTTCTATTTCTTTTAATGACGTCGCTGTTCGCTTGGAGAGTCATATCTTATAATCAGTCTCAGGCTGACAAGGTTGACGGTGCAGGGCCGAGGACAACTCATGATATCACAGAGGTAACTTCCTCGTAGCTATAAACAACCGAAATTCACGTGATACGGTTTTTCCTAAATCGTATTTACCATTTATCCACTTTCAATTTGTTTTGATTCCCTGATCTAAAATTTTTCTTCCTTTGGAGAAGTTATAAAAAAGTAAACAGAAAGGGGCTCTTGCTCATATTCTTTATGTATTTTATTATGTAACGCGCTTCTTTGGGTACGTACTCAATTGTGTGTTGAAAAGTGTAAATTTTAGCATGTGCCCTTCTTGATCTTCTTAATCTGCATTTTTTCCTTCATTCTTTCTAACATTTGGTCTGCATAAATTTGGTGACAGCCTTATCATTTCAAGTAATGATGTAACACTGGTCTCTTACTAAAACTGGAACACGTAAGCCAAGCGGGTGCTGTTAAACATTTTAATTATCACCAGTTTTATTGGAAAAAGAAGAAAGGAAAACTATTAACAAAATGTTAAAAGGGAACTGTATGGAATCAAGGTTTGTTTAGAATAATGTTGAGGAGACATCTTCGTGGCTCTCCAGACACACCCTTGTACGTTCTCATGTTCAGTTTTTATTACACATCAATAATCGAACTTCGGAGCATTCTCTAAGGTCTTTCCAAGTCAGACTTCTTTTCAGTGATGAGTTTTTATTTCAAGCTGTGTTCGAGTGCAACCATAATAATCTCTTGACGGGGAAACTGGAGTCGAGACTAACCCTTGTCATTCTTTTGTTTTTAGTTGAAAATCAAATAAATGGTCTTCATTAGAAAACGTCAAATGGTGCGATGTACAACTAAATGTAAATTGAGAAATTTTATTTAAAAGAATATTTTTCTTAAAGTCAGAAAATTATTTGAGAATTAAAAAAGATATTGTGGTAAGGTAAATATTAACAGCGTTCACAAAAAATGTAGAGCGTTTTTCGACCTTGTTGGATCTCGTAATCAACAAAACCATCAGCAGTATTTACATTGCAAAGTTGAAATTACTTCTTTCAAAAGCCCATTTACGCAGGAAAAACGGAAGCGCCTTTTTGAACAAAGGCGGTTAATGAACTTATCTTTTGAAGTCATGCTTTTTAAGTAAATAGTAATCAATCAGTCCTAGATGCTTTACAAGGTCTGCATTTCGAAAACTCTGTAAATGATAGTTTCCCTCTCCTTTAAAATTCATGCATAACCCCTATAGATATGAAAAGTGATGATCATGATAGTATCAGTGATAAATTTTATGCTCGTAGAAGTACTCCAGTTATAACGCTTGGTTGGATTCTCTGGTCAACCAATAACGAAATTATAGAAAACATATCACTTGTCTCTACTTCCGGACCGATTTATAATGGGCTATTCATTCTTGAGTGTTATTTGTATATGAGTACATCAGAACCTTCTGACAAACAATTCTAGTGACGATCGTTGTGATTTTGAATAAACAAGAACTGCTTCCGAAATTGAATTTGGAAGCGATTAAATGCATAAGGGCTTCACTGATTGGAAAACTAGAACTCACTTAAATGAGATCAAATGTTGGTTTTTGAGCAGAGGGAAAACTTCGACGACCCGTAAATTCTGGAACTTAACCCGACTCACTTTGGTGGAATACGAGTGCTCTCATCGCAGTGCTGCTCCCTGAAAAGGATTTTGTTCTTTTCCGGCTTTTTCTTGTGTAAAAAAAAGCAGCAATAACAATAAATAAACCGCAAACAAACGAATTTGCAATAAAATGAGGCCAGCTCCAAACTTAATAGTCAATTTGTTGCCTTAAAATTCTCAAGAGGAAATTATACGAGCC
>BLAZ01001058.1:112439-114939 GCA_014633955.1 Acropora tenuis
AATATTCATCTTAGCTCACAAAAACAAAAAAAACAAAACAAACAATGGTAGGTACAAGAAACAACAAGAAAGCCGATATCAGGCCCACAACCATAAGACCGAAAAAGCGAGAGAGTCTGCGCTTAAATTTGGGCCTCTATTCTTACCAGGAAACACAGGGTGACCAGACAGCAATTCCACATTTGTGATATTGACAATAACTGCCTCCGCTGCCTCAGGCACAACATCATCGAGCACATCCAAGCTAATGGTGGAATTTCTCTGTCCTTCGCTGAACACAACAGCTCCACTAACAGGAATGTAGTCGACATTTGGCGTCGCCATTCTTAGATTTGCCATACTTTGACTCACGCTTCTGTAGTTAACACGAACAACGCCACGAGTTCCAGACTTCCGCAAAATCGTTAAGTTCACTGTAATGTTATTTTCCAAGACAGTAAGTTGAGAGGCAGTGAACACAAAAACGCCATACGGATCATCGCTTGCGGCGATAGTGACGTTGGCTTGTGTGCCGTCATTCGCTAAGCGTCCCGCGGAAACGTTTGTTAGTGTCACTAAAAAGCTTTCGGCAAGCTCGGGTACCTATAATTTCAAATGTAACAACCAAATTAGGTGTCATGCAAGGCGTGGCCTGCGTTTCAAACAAACATCCGGTCGCGAAGAGAAGAGGGAACGAGAAATCAGATTGCAACGCAGGTTATTCGAGTCATATCACGATATTAAATCTCAAATAACGAAAGGTCTTACTTGCGGTTATCATTCACACTGGCTTGCCACTGACACTAAGTCTAAGGGAACTATCAAGCTCTAGTTCGCCATCTAAACTACTGGACACAGTGATCAAAATGCAATATCAATGTGAACCAGGGACCAGCCATGTAGCATCTCTCGAAAGACGAAATGTGATTGGCTCGACACCCAAAACCAAAACAAAAGGCCTAATAAGAATTTCCATTAGAGCGGTTTTCAAATGACTGTCGAAAAACCAAAACCAAAGTAATCACTTTGACCAATCACAACAGGGACAAACAGCGCCATGAGCCAATCAAAATTCCTAGCAATTACCTGTAACTCGCTCGAAGCGCGGGAAAAATCACGCGTACATGGTGCGATTGGTTTTGGTTTTACTTCTCATTGGTTGAAAAACTGGCGCGAGTCTTTTAAGCCAATCACTAAGCGTAGCAATCGCAATCACGTAATTACTTTCGACAGTCATTGAAAACTGCTCTATTTGGCAATGAAGCAGCTTTTAACGCTTTTAATTCTAAGTCAAAGTATCTGTTGTTTAGTCTTTTGCTTTGGTTTTGGGTACCAAGCTAATCACATTATAACTTAGGCGAGCTGCAACAGTACTGGAGTCCAACCCGAGGTACAAAACAACAGCCAAGGTTTGAAATTTTGCTGCTCTGAGGCGCCCACACAATCTGATTCAAATCTGGTCCGAGTTGCTCGAAGCATGATTAGCGCTAACCAGTGTTAACTACCACAGAAACCTATAGGTTTCGATAACTTTAAACCAATGATTAGGGCAAACCATTCTTCGAGCAACCGGCCCCTGGATTCCTAAACATGGTAAGTGCGCCAGCAGGTTCTCTCATGATTAAAACAGCTCCTATCCGTGACTCAAAATTAAATGCTCACAAATTGGTAACACCTTCAGGTACTAAGTATTATGGGACGATGTGTACAAACAAATTGAAAAACAGCACACGTACCACATCCTCTTTAATCCTGATGGATATTTGTGAGCTGTTGACGTTGACTGGCAACACAACAGAGCCATTCGTGTTCTCCACATCCGGGGTTGCTTGTCCAGATACCTGCCAGTAAACGGTAGATGCACCTAGAAGACCTTCTCTTCTCTGCAAGGTCAATGACACGGTGCTGCCGCTGGCTTCGCTGACGATGTGGCTAAGGGAGTCTGGAGCGAAGCTGATCACACCAAATGCATCATCACTCGGGAGAATTGTCACGTTCGCTACCTTGGCAACCGAATTGAGCTTAGCTGGAAAAAGAAGAAAGAAAATGAGAAATCGGTTAGTCGTGAACAACTGGGGTCAGTTGTTCAAAGCCCAATTAAGCTAATCCTACATTAGCACAAATTTTAATTTCTCTTTATTTACCACCAAAGCAGGGTTTACCACAAAATTTTGGCCCAATAAGGTTATAAATTAAGTTGTTTTCCTTAAACCTTAATCTTCTGAAAAATGTTCCTTTAAGGGTAAATAAATAACAATTAAATTTTCCACTAATCCAGGATTACCTTAATCGGGCAACTGGGCCCTGGGCTGTATTAACTGGTGCTTAGGTTCCCAATTGGTTTTCCATCTGGTTATAAATGACAGGCCATAAAAATACCATTTAACTCTTAGAGTTTCTTTGTCATGTCATCCCGTCGTTTAATTTTGTTCCTCCAACGGAATGAGACAGGAAAGGGAAGTGGCTCATATAGCTCACTTGGTCAAATCATAGCATCGGCATCGTGAGGTCACGGATTTCT
>BLAZ01001058.1:122676-130176 GCA_014633955.1 Acropora tenuis
TTAGCTAACTTTAGTTGTTGTTCGTTACGTAGCATTTCCTATTGAGGTGAACCGTTAATTTTTAGGTAGCTTTGAGAGTGGTAAGTGTTTTATTAGGAGAAAATAATTATGTTTTTGTTTTATTTTGTTTTGTTTTTGTTTTTGTTTTTTTTTTGGCAGGGAGGGAGGAGGATTGGGGTCTCAGTGATAGAACAACTAATTTTACTATTTTCGAACTTCACGGACAAGGTCAAAAACGATGGCTCCTTTAACGGCTCCTTTCACGGCTTGTCAGTTCGTCAGTTGCCCTTGGTCTCAACTTTTCACCATGGTAACAACGTGTGGCAAGCCGACATTGAGACGTGACAATGACGCAACAAACTTACCTTAATTGTTCCCCATTGTCCTTGATTTCTTAACACGGTCAGATTCTTCTGGGTACTTGCTTCATTTCCTGGGTCGAAGTCTTCAGGGATGTCAACCGAGGGGACTGAAAATTTCAGCAAGCCATTTGGATCATCGTTGGCGGTGATTTTAACGAAAGCACTCGAGGGACTGCTAAGAACGCCATCCTCTCCAGTTTGAATTCCTGCCAAAAAAAACCACGTTGCAAACACGATCACACACTTAAGAAGATGCTTTCATAACAATTGACAAATGCTCTTGTAGGCAGCTTCCTTTTATTTTCGATGCGCTTCCCTTTATTTCCTACACCCTTATTTTTACGCTGTTTAAACTAAAGCACATTCAGAGCTTCTGTTATGCGAGGCATTTTTTCTTGCAGCCTGCCCTGCAATTCTGTTGGCTAAGACGTTCGCACAGAATGTGATTAATTCTCCCCCGGGTGTCAGCCTGGGCAACCGTCTTTTTGCGATGATCAAATGGCTTCACTGAAAGGAACAGTCAAAAACCATTGCAACGCAAGCAGAACGAGAGATATTATGCGACAATGAAACATTATTTGCAACTTTGCGAAAAGAAGGAATCAATTCTCCTTTATGCATCAGCACCAGTAACTTGTCTTGCATTGTTCTCGGCAGTTGCCGCGTGTGTTGTAATTGGTCCCGTCTAACCTCATGTAACGCAACTTCCGGTTCCCAAAAACGTGATGTCACGTGATAATAAATACAAAGTTTACCTGTTGCATTTACGAGACGAAGTTCGAATGTTTCATCCAGTTCGGCGATGTCATCATCGATCGGTGTCAGCCCTATAAGTTGTGATTCTGACCCGGAAGGGAAGGTCACGAAACCCATCACCTCTGCGAACTCTTGTCCCTGTGGGATCTCTGTGGTGCTTCCATCGGACCGAACGCGTAGCACTCGCCAATACACCCTGACTTCACCAAACCTCGCGCCTTTTCTTTCAACGCTAAGGAAAATATAAACAGGCAATAAAGATTCCTGGGCAAAGAAATAGTGACATTAAAAAAGAGTCCATTTCCCAGAGGGACATCAATCATGATGGCGGAGGAACTTAGACTATTAGTGGTCTCTAATTTCGGCAAGAGACAAACGAGGAAGGAGGGGTGAGGGACGCCACGCAACGCACTGGAGATTGTTGTGGGACATCTCAAGGAGATACTGGCACTGACACTACCAAGGCTACTGACTATACGGACAAAATGCCACTGAAAAGTTATCGAATCTTACGTGAAGTCTACAGCACTGCCTTCCGCGGTAGTCCGGTTGACTGAATTAGAAGCAAACTGGAAAGATCCCGTTCCACCGTCGCTTGAGAAAATCACCACAGTGGCAGATGTGTTGTCATAAAGGACAGTGTTACCTGAGGAACTTGTAAGGTTGACTAGGAATGTTTCGACTCCCTCGGCCGAGCTATCATCGTTTACCCAGATTGAAATCTTTTTCTCAAACTGTCCTACATCGAATGAGACATTGCCAGTCCAGGCTTGGTAATCAGCAGGAGAAACAGCAGTTCTATCCACTGTTTGATACCAGACAACGATGACATTCGAGCCGTCACCTCCACGCTTGATGGTCAAATTAGCGTATTGTCCCTCTTTTACTTGGACAAGCGTTGGCTGCGCAAAATACACTGGATCGTCGTTTTTGGTGACAATTAGCCTGGCTTTGAGCAATGACGGGGCACCGAACTTGGCGATGCTCGAAACGTTGTTCAAAAGAATTATGAATGACTCATTGCGTTCTGGAATCTGGTGAATAAACCAACATGCGAATTCAAAGAGTAAATCATGAGTGTCTAGGGAAATGTACAACAGCGGGATTGACCCGTGACATGCTTTCAAAAAAGGCTGTTAAACCTGAACATTTAATGACAGCAAGACGCTAGCGAGGCCCTTACTCACAGTAAGAGAAATGATATACGCTTGCAATTGAGTCTTGCCGGATCTTGGAAATAACAACTCAAATTAACACAGGAAGAGAACTGTCACGGTAGTTCGCTGTTTTTAAGCCATAACCGGTTAAAAAAAAGAAACTTAGTACTTGATTTAAAAGCGACAGCATTCCATAAAACGAAACAGAGAAATGCATTGTTTCGCCAGGAAACGCTACCTATTAACTTTTTGGGATTATTGGAATAAATCGTGTCCACGTATGAAAAAGAAACTTAACCCTTGGTTTCCGAAACCAAGGCTTAAGGCTCTTTTGGGCGCGCGGAGATTCGGAATTTCTCTTCGCTCATTCCTGAGATATCGAGTTGACCACAAGAAGAGAAATTACATTTCTTCAAACAACCAAGTGTTATTTTCTTTATTACATAAACATCTTACTAACAAGAAGAGAACGCGTTAAAAATTCATTCATGGCGCTAAGTAGAGCGAGTGACATGTGAGCAGCTGATTGGCTATCACAAACACGTGAAAAATCATCGTAATTTTTCACGTGTGGTGATTCGATTTTCTCAGAGGCGGAAATCACCATAAAGCACTTCAGTTTATATGATAAAAAACATTTTCGCGCTACTAAAGTTCCACTTAATTAGCGTGACACCGCTCCTTCCAGAAATCCGACCTGAAGAAGCCAAACAGCTGACTGCAAACCACGGTGATTTGAATTCGGGACTACCAATGCCAAATCAACTCAGCGGCGAGGGATTTGACCCCGAAACACTCGTACGCAAACCGCTGGACAACTGTACCACACACCCTTCTTCCAAACGTGCAAAGGATTCGCCTGGCTTTTTAAAATTACACGTGGTGATTAGATATGTCCAGGGTTGCAAATAAATAGTTGCTTGACAATTTCAGTAAGTGTCACGAAATGTCCAACCATGCACTCTTTGCCTCAACTTCAATATTACATGCGACTAGGAATACAGACATTGTGTATCTGTCGTCGGATTTCAAGTTTGAAAACTTACGAAAACCCAAAGATGGATTTATATATAGATGCTCACCATGTCTGGGACCGAGCTGATGGTAATATACTTGGAGGTATCTCCCGGTGAAAAAGTGACTCTACCACTAACTGGAGTGACGTCCAGGGCAGGGTCGCGTCTGCCAGCAGCAGTGAGATTCCAGGTAACGTGTACCGTCCCAAATGTGCCCTTCTCACGGAAAACCTCAAAACTAGCAGTTTGCGAGCTGCTTTTAGATTCACCTGCAACAACAAAGACGGAGTGTTAATTTTGCTTTAATTGAATGTTGCAATAGTCGACCGCTAGCTTGCTTCGGTTGGTCGGGAGGTGAACTGCTACGCGAGAGGTCGTGAGTTCGAACCAGGAGCCTGTTTCTCAAATGTCCCGAGAACTTCTCGGGCGCGAAAAGCCGTTGTCAAACTGCAATGCACTTGTTTTGAAAAGCTGATATTTTCACATGCTTTCAGTGTAAGAAAAACCAAGGGGCATGCGAAGTTTGATGCCTTAGAACCTCGCCATTGCGAGGACATAAAGGATCTTATGCCACCCGAAATAAGCCCGAAAAGTTTCGGGACTTTTGACAAACAGGCCCCCGGGGCCGCACCAATATGCTCAGGCTATCATGATAACTATCAAGAAAATGCTGCCTTTAGCACTCCTGTGGCAAATAACAGAGTTTCTTTAGAAAAGTCTCAGCAATACTTAAGCGGTAGTGAAAGTAAGGCCAAAACGGGATTTCAACCCTGACCAATACGGTAACAGTGCAGTGCTCTACCAATTGAGCTATCAGCCTAACTCAATACTAGTCATTATGAGA
Source organism: Acropora tenuis (assembly GCA_014633955.1). NCBI lineage: Eukaryota > Metazoa > Cnidaria > Anthozoa > Scleractinia > Acroporidae > Acropora > Acropora tenuis. The sequence continues at coordinate 126,812 of BLAZ01001058.1, forward strand.
GTTCACGATAACCCGTTAAAGAGTAGAGAAATACCAATTGTTTTGACGATGTTCGCTGTTCTGAAGCCAAAGACTCCATACGCATCGTCATTCTCCTTGATAGTAACATTGATGACCGTCTTGTCTCCAAGGACACCTTGTTGTCCTTGCAGACCCGCACTGTAAAGTCTCAACTCAAACATCTCGTCAATCTAAAAAAAAGCAACAACAACAGCAACAATTGAGTGTCGACGGTAAATTATGATGAGAATAAAACGCTTTTGACGCCAGGGTTAAATATTTCCATGTCTCCCTCGGTTTAAATGAGAACCTGAAAACAGCGATATAATCACAAAAGTGGTCACTTTTATTTCAGCCCATGGAAATCTAGAACTACTATGTACGCATCACCATAGTTTTAATAGACCAATTTCGATATATTAAAATTCAGCGTGAGACAATAGACTACAATACGAGGCTCTTGGGAATAAACCCCACACACTCTGTAGTTATTCCCATGAGCCTCGTACTGAGGTCTATTGTTTAGGCTGAATTTCAATATATCGAAATTCGTCTATTGAACAGCTGCTCCGTCAAAATGCGAGGTACCCATTGTAACGAGATCACAGGGAAGCGCATTGATTATGATGTTCTTACTGTGATTACCAGAGTAATGTCGCAAATGGGACCCAAGCCCGCTAACAAACTTTGTCAAAAAGATGTTGTTAACAAGGTCGTGATAAAAATACCTCAGGGAAAGAATCATCTTTAGCAATCACAACAAAATTCTTTTTCATTTCGCCTGGTTGGAAGAAAACTGTTTTCGAGCTGCCATAAAAATCATCGGTTCCTGAAACAAAAAATAGGTGAGCAATGCGTACGTGGTCGGACATGCAAGAAGTGCACTAAGTAGATTGACTTTTTGTTCCGTAAAATCCTACTTCGTTCGTCCCACTTAGCACACCCACGAAAACCATACGCAACAACTTTGCTGTAAATAGCTGCGCCATATTCTTTGGGGGGCGACAATTGAAATTTCAAGGGTTGACAAAGCGGGAGTGGGTGATTCAAGTTGGGCCTAAATTTTATTTAATTTTGGACCACAACGCTCAAGCTATATCTTTCTCAATCCTGTATGATCTTCTTCTTTAGTTAAGTCAATACGCAATCCCTTTTCCGCTAAGGCGCAGCTTGAATCACTTTTTCGTCACAGTTACCTCACCCCACTCCCCCTCAGTAGAACATTTTGCACGGCTTTAACAGCACTCCAACCTCCGTCCAGCCTGAGGACCACCAATCTTCCCAGTTACATAGGTCGTGTTATTTCAAAGCCCAAAAATAATTGAAATCAAGTTAAATATTAGATGTATTTAGTATTTACACATAGTTGAAACACAAGGTGGTCCACCGAATAATTGCAACAGAAATAATGCCATCTGGTCTATAGCCTTTTTATTCCCAAAATGGTGTCACTGTGCTCTGTATTGTTAAGTACCGTGTTAGACACAGTCCTTTCTACTATACCGTCGATTTTACTGGCTTGCAATATTTTGGAAAAATACACCAGCTTCTGGTCTAAAATTGACATTCAATTTAAACAACAAGTTACTGCGGCAGCGCATGTGGATTGCAATAATGCTAGCGTCGCTGATGAAACTCAGGCTTGATGCGTGTTTTTCACTGTTGCATGTTGTAGCACCAGCAAAAAAACAATTGAGAATGGCAAGGAAAGGCTTGCAATAGGTTTCAAAGAAAAATAGAGACATGAAACACTTTTGAAGAATTCAAGCGTGTCATGCCGTGTTCATAAAGAAAACCTTGCTCTTACCTGATGGAGTCATTCTGAATGAGACCAAGCGTGTATCCAAAGCACTTCCCAATCGCACAATCACCACATTGGCAATGTTCGCGCTATTAACCTCCTGACAAACAAAAGCCGTAGGACCAGTCATTTCTCAAAAATATTTTTAAGACGTATTCTTTTTCTATCTATTCGCTAATGTCTAAGAGCGATTTCAAATGACTGTCGGAAAACCAATACCTAAGTAATTACTCCGACCAATCAAAACAGAAACAAACAGCGCAATGAGCCAATCAGAATTCCTAGCATTTACCTGTAACTTGTTCAAAGCGCGGGAAAATCGCGCGTACAAGGTGCGATTGGTTTTGGTTTTGCTCCTTATTGGTTAAAAAAACTGGCACGAGATCTTTAAGCCAATGAATAACGCGGCACTTCTGGGAAATTGTCATTAACAGACTACTCCAGCTCCTAGAGCCACGCCCAACAAGATAAAAAAGCCCGCGAAAATAACGGCAGACACTACCTATTTTACTACCATCAACTAGACCAACTGAGCACGGTTTTTCTCTCAGCAGAACACGAACATACTAAACCGGAAAAAAAGTAGATGGTCCCATTAAAAAAAGAGCTTTATTTAAAAGAGAACACATGGAATCACACATTTTAACGGCAGAATTAAACGAGACAAGTCATCCCTGTTGAGCCTCTTCGCAAGTGCCGGGCTGAATACGAAAATAAGGATTTAAGAAATATTCTGAGAAATAAACACCAAGCCAACATTTTGGCCGAAAAGATAAAAAATATCGGTCCACGACAGCACCGAAATGTTTTCCGTTACTCTTCGCGAATAGTCAGGTGTGGATTACCTTGGCGTCCCACAGACATCACGAGACGGGATCTAGTTATTCTTAGTAATTATGATCCTAAAAGAACAACCAACCTGTAACACTATAGCTGTTGTGCTATTAAACTCAAATGTTCCGCCAGGATTGTCATTTTCTGCAATTGTCACTTCTGCTTTGTCCTAAAAGCAAAGAATTAGAATAGGTTTAGGCCAAAATATAATATCAAAGAATAATTAAATCTGAGATAATGCAAATTATATTAAAGCACATTACGTACAATCTCGTACCCAGAGGCAAGAGTTTTTTGGTCAGCGGGTGAGCGCCCTCTCAAACTCTGGAATCATGGAATTTTTTTTTTTGATTGGTTGCCTGCATAATAGTAGAAGACAGAAAAGAAATCTGTCACTCACTCCATTTATGGAGGAAAAAATCCAGTTTATATTACGATGAACAAGAATGAGGTTAACAAACCGCCATTATGAGACAATCTCTTACTTCTGTTCTAATATCAAGCATGCGCACAGAGCCTGGAAGCCCACATTTTCTGGGAAAATGGCTTCCATTATCTAAGAATATCTTCACCTGCCCGAGGACTCTGGGTACGAGATTATCAAATAGTATCAAGAGCAGCACCTTCTCTAGATAGTTCCCACAAAGTCAATCGACAACTCTAAGTGAAGCACTGTTTCCACTCGCGTGGTATGTGCTCATCACAACTACTTCTCATCTACGCGCGCAGC
>BLAZ01001058.1:135176-137522 GCA_014633955.1 Acropora tenuis
CAAAAAAAATTAATTATATTGATGTCTCAAAGTTCAATTAAAAACGAAAATTATTAATGCACAAAGCAAAATGATTGATAAAAGCATTATTTTCAACAACGGTAAAACATTTGAAGATTGAACACATCTTTTATCAATCTTTCAGTTATTTAGCCAGAATGATAATCAATAATTGTAACTCAAAATCTCAAAACAAGGTAAAAATAACTAAAAACAGGTCAAAGCCTAACCCATCAGATAATGCACACAGACAATTCAATAAAACTAAGAGCCTCCAACAGACTACCTACATTTGCATATTTGATATGCACAACCTTTACAGATGGCAATAATGTACTTTTCCCAGTTCAGTGTCACTGACAGAAGAGATACTCATACATGTAACGTTACCTTCCAAGATACTTGCACTCTACCAAGTACTCCTGCTCTACGACTAAGTCTAATGACTCTTGTCCCTTCTTGTGATGAAGATGGTTCTGCTGCCACTACTGGTCCAGTCTGTATAAAATAAAAGTAATAATTACAGACATTTAAATGCTACTGATATCATACTGGGAAATTAGTGACACAACTGGTCCAGTCTGTATAAAATAAAAGTAATAATTACAGACATTTAAATGCTACTGATATCATACTGGGAAATTAGTGACACAAATAAAGTTCACTTTTTAGAACTTCATTTTTTTTTTCATCACGTACGTTACATCTCCATTCTGGTTCTGGTTCTTTCTGGCTCAGAGGTTTTCTAAATTTGCATGCTCTTCAATTAAATTTCATTCAATTCAGTTATCATTTACTGAGAGGAATTAATCAAATTTATTTTGCACACCAGAGGGGTAAAAAGGCTTAGCCCTAGGACTTCCCTTTAGCTATATATGCCGTGAATAAAGGTACTAGCCAAATTATTGCACAACAATATGTAGACTCGTATGGCTTTTTTGGAACACACAAGTTACATACCAAGCGTGAATTATTAACAACAAAATAATACAAGTACAGGGATGATTCCAAACTGAGGGATTAGGGGGTGGGGGAGGGGAACTTTTCATGATGTTCTTTCAATTCTTTTTTACTACAAAACTACCTCAGGGCCACTATGCCACTTATTTATACTAAGCAGTAAAAAAAACCTATCCTTAGCCCTAAATTTTAGAAAAAGACAAAAATGAGAAATACTGCAACCAAGTCAAACTTATACTGGTACATTACCTCATTAAAGCCAATGATACCAAATGCATCATCATTTTCCAAGATTGTTAACAGAGCCTGTGATGGAGATACCACAGTTCCACTCCCAAACAGAATAAGGTCCAAAATGAACGTTTCATTGCGTTCAGGTATGTCATCATTTAATACAGTGAAACTACAGGATCCAGAACGTTGGTTAGGTTGAAAAACAACAGTTTGTGACAAGCCATCAAAGAAGTCACCCTGCACTGATGTATTTGATATCTGATAGAAGTAAAATCAGAAATGGCAAAAACATAAGAATAAGAAAGAAAAATTTGGGCTCAGAGAAAACCTTTTTTTGTTAAATTTTAAGTTGTTTTAAAATACCAACTTTTATTGAGGAAAAAGCAAGTTGCATATAAAGTGCGAGCTGCTGTCTGACAAAATATGCCTTTAGTCTACCATTACTTCCTCAAACGATCATTGCATAAAATCCATTAATCTCACCCTAATTGAAGTTGATGAATATTCCAGAACTCCTCATATTTCAAGTCTTGATCCTCACATGTCGATCCATGATTCTCAAAACTCAAATGTTTCAACCTTTGCATCACGAAAATCGAGTTTCGAGGATCAAGTTGAGACTGTCAACTTAATACTGTTGAGTGGTACTGAAGAACTAACCTGGCATGTCACAACCACTCGGTCACCGTTTTGTCCTGTTCGTGATACCCGAAAAGTGGCTTGAGAGAATGGAGTTTCAGACACAATAACATGAGTGTCAATAAAACTGAAATTGCCCTCACTGGTGGCACTAGCCAGTATTGACAGAAACACAAACAGATGATACATTTCTGAGGAAAGAGAAAATGATGCTTGAAAAAAATTAAAAAATTAAGATTATTTAAAAAAACAAAAGACGTACAGCTCTACATTGTCCGACACTCAATAACTACAGTCGAATAACTAAATTGGTAACACAACACAGAATCAAAATAATGCTTTTTAACTCTAGTGCTGTAATGGTCCCAAGCTACCTGCAGGGGAGAAATAAATAAATTACTTCTTGCAGTTGCAGTCATTTAATCAATAAGTGTTCTCTTACACAGCAAGAGCCTGATCAGATCAAATCAAATCATCATTATTGTAATTCTAGAAAATCTACTGTATTTCAAC
>BLAZ01001058.1:148352-158352 GCA_014633955.1 Acropora tenuis
TATTCTCTTCCGCTTTTACTGTAACAGAAGAGGTTTTCTTTTAACTTTTTTGTAATATTTCGGCAACATGTGTTCCAAAGCTAACTTGACTCGTTAAATGAACTACTCAGCAAAGGCAATTCCCAGATGTACACCTCTTCAGTTTAAATTTCTTCCCAGGGGAATTTGTTAAAAAGATGTACGGAAACCGTTACGATGTTTTCCTTTCGGAAAGCCAAGTTGAAACGCCCAACTGGTTTTTGAGGCCTGTTCTAGCAAGGGCAAAATGACTGCATATCTGCGACTTTGCGTTTGTTTTACTAAGGCATAATTTCAACGTTCATTTCAAGTTTTTCGTCCTACAGATCCGGTGATGATTGACGGAAAACCAACGATAATAAAACGTCCATATCATTTCTCATGATTACTTCGTGATCAAGATTCCATTTTCAATTCCTGGGGGGCTTTCCATTATGCCAAAGATTCCGGAAATTTCGGTCGGAATTCAAATGGAAAGGTCCGTTTCAGTTTCTTCCGACCGGAATATTCGGGATCACCTCTGGAGGTGGTTTTGACAAACCGGTTCTTTGCCCTAATTAGGGAATTCGGAAATGATAAAAAGTGGCAAGATCTATTCCTATTGGTTGGCGCGGTTTAATTGGAAAATGTCGTTCCATTTTCCTTGGGCAGTCCCTCTGACCGGTCTGTTTGGCATAATGGAAAGCATCCCTGAAGTCCTTTGATTTCGGCAAATAGAATGTCTGTAGCGTTTTCAGTGCAATCATCTGGCATTAATTTTTGGATTGTTTTAGCATTTTTTATGCTAACGAAGAACTTAATCAATTTGCGTCTTACCTGAACGTGTTCGACTCAGACGGGAATGCCATGTCCAATGGCCTACATTCTACTCTCTGGGCAATTATGTCAATTTAAAATAATGAAAACGGCAGCCTTAAAATTAACATTCCTCTCGACTTTCGTCAAGATATTTTGAAGCCAATGATATAAAAGACCTGAAAATTTTATCTAAAGCTTTTATTGTTGTTGTTGTTGTTTATTTTCTTCCGATTTTTATTTAAGTTTGTGGGCAACGGGTAGGTTTTAGTGGAAGTGTTATTCGCTTGGGAGTTGGGAACATTGACCACGCATTTTCAACAAACCGCGATTAACAGAAATATCACGGCGTTTGTTTGTCTTCAACAACGAAAACAACATCGCATAAAGGTCAAGAATTCAAGAATTATGGTGTTTATAAAGGATAGCTTGGTTGGCGGTATTTCAGACGAATCTGCGGCATTGTTGAAATAATTTGGAGGTTAATTTGTTCCACATGGAACAATCGATACAGGACTCTAATCCCCGAGGCCCGAGGATATTCGGGACTGGACAAGCCAGGCGAGACAATCTTTTCGTCATTTCCAGTTTCTCCTTAGCATCTAGTCTACATAGCTGAGCAGCTATTGTCAAGGTAAATACTTTTTTTTTGGCTTTAATTTTCTTAGAAAGGATTGATTCACACAGACAAAGGAGAACAATTCCTGATCGAACCAGCGAACTTTTCTGACTCAGAGATTAAACAGCCTCATATTCTTTACAAAAGAACTGGCAACGATTATACGTGGGCTAAGAAGCAAGGTGGTAAATTGTGCTCCAAACAAGGTACAGAATAATCTTTCATCGTAAAAACTTGCAAATGTCTCATTGTATTGCCTGCAGTACTGTACGCGAAACCACAGTTTCTTCAAAAACTACTAAACCTTTCTCTCATTCTTGTTTTCTTCGTCATTTAACTTTTTTTTTCTCTTTTTTAGAACCTATGAGGCGAGAGCTCCGCCTGCCAGGTGTTGACATGGTCAACCAACGTACAAAACGGTCAGTAAGCACGGAGAAAAACGTGGAGATGTTGATGGTTGCCGACCAGACTATGTACAAGTTTTACAAGGATGGCTTAGAGGAATATCTGCTGACTATTGCAAATATGGTAGTTGGTTAATTTTTATGGCAAAGCATTAATTAAGCTAGCGATAAGATATTAAACAATAATTTCTCGTATTTTACGGGGCGTGCATCCACTTCTGAGAGACCAATGAAGAGTAAGAGGCTCTCCTCACAGTTTCTGTTGTTGTTTACATGTTTGTTTGTTTTTTTGTTTTGTAATTGTAATGAAGGCATTATTCCTTCGCGTCAAAAGAAACATTCTATGATTTGCTCAATGTAATCATTTATTTTTAGATTGTGACCAATCAAACAAAGCATCCTCATTATGTGCACGTGCAGCACGTGCAGTACTAGAAGCGTGCATCACGTGCAATACTCAAAGCGTGCGGCACGTGCCTTTAACTCAATCTTACTTGATAACATTTTCTCTTTTCATTATACTTTTTCCCTATAGGTGAGCAATATTTTTCGGGATCCCAGCATTGGAACAGCAATCAATATCGTCCTCGTTCGTGTAATAATTCTACAGGAGAATCCGGTGAGTAAAAAAGAAGTTTAACTACGCGGAAATGCAAATTTGAACTATATTTGTCAAATATAAGCATCAGCATGGCCTCTACGAGCCCCAGTCATTATATCCTAGCTAGCCTATCGGGAAGCTTGTTTTCAGGTTAGCGCAAATTTTGACCTCACAGTACTTTTGCATTTGTTTGTAATCCATCAATGTTCGTTTCATCAGAGCGCTTTGAAAGTTACTCATCACGCAGGCCACACCTTAACACACTTTTGTCGCTGGGCATCGCTTATCAATCCGAAATCGGAGAGTCACCCGAATCATCACGATCTAGCCGTATTGATAACAAGGTAGGTGTCCCCTTTCTTGGGAACAAACTAAGAATCCTCCACTTGAGGAAAGCTGCTTTTGTTTTTAAAAGATAGCTGAGGGCTGAAAAATGTCTGAAGTGTGATTGGCCGGTTAAGACCAGTATTACTTCAGCTAAATTGAAATGTTCTCGTGAAAACATAGAGTTTCCTGGTGGTATATTCCCTGTAGTGTAAGCGAAAAAAAGCATGATGTCTTGTCTGCGGGGTGTGTGGAATAAATACTGGCTCACGATATCCCAAAACTTTCAAACATTATTTGCCGATTCGCGGCTTAGTTGTATTTTGGTGAATTTTGAAATATCACCAACGTTGTTATCTAGTTACAATGATTATTTCTTTCTTTTTAATCGCTTGTTATACCAGATTTTCGTTTATTTTCTGTGCTCGCCTAAAAAAAATTGCTTATTTTATAGTATGCTGCGTTTCTTAACATTTTTAGGTGAAAAATAATTATTGTTCAATTCTTGGTTTTTATTTAAACAGATATGACATCTGTAAAGGAATCAATGCACCTTGTGAAACGCTTGGTAAGATAACAAAATTACTGAAATCTTCTGCGAAGAGATCAGACAAGAAAGTGGCTTTCAGGCGAATACAGTTGATGCCAACCAAATAAAGTAATGAACTTGGCCACTCACAAAAGCACAGCAAAGCGAAAAGGCAATAAGAAAACAAACGCGCCAAGCGCGGGAAAAAGCAGCGTACTGTTTAAGCAACAGTTAAGTTTTCTTTTGCCCCTGATTGGCTAAAAATCTGTTGCAAGATTTTTTTAGCCAATCACGGAAATTAACGGAGTCCTAGCTGCCAGTGACAAGATGCGTGGTAGTGCAAAATGAAAGCAATCGCGAATTATTTTAAACTGTCATTTTAAAAAAACGCTGCAAATTATTCCACTCGACAACATCCCTTCGAAGAAATTTCAATGGGAAGATTGCTATTATTATGTTTATTGTGTTGTCAGGTCTCTCGCGAGTCAATGGACTCTGTACCAAAGAAAAAAGCTGTAATGTGAATGAGGATAGTGGTTTGGCGCTGGCGTACACAATAGCTCACGAAATAGGCCACAAGTAAGATGGTTCCTCCTTGATATGATTAATTTGTTTCAAAAATGGAGCCTTCGCAAACTCTGTTTTCGTCCCTGTGGCATGTGTTAGAGTCTCGATCTGTTTTTTCTTACGTTACAATGAGAACCCATGAAAAGCAAGCCAAGACTAACTGCTATTTTCCCGCGTCCGATTACCGCGCAAAAGCGTCCGTCGTTCGCGTGCATTTTCTTCGCCTTCTGATTAGTCCACTAGGTTGATTACACGCAAATCTGTTTTTATTTGGTCAATATAGTATTGAAGCCTTGCAACTCTGTGATAAAAAAAAGACGAAATTTAATATTTTATAGCAGCTGGAGGAACTCAGAGACTTTTGTGACGAAGTAGATAAAAAAAGAACTCGATAACACCAACTTAGGTCAACAGGCCTACAGCTTATCGCCGAAACTGGTTTCGATAACCAGAGCTGCAATAACATCTCTTCGACGCCCGAGGGATATAAAAAAATTGCTTTTATCTGACCTCTTGATTAACCTGGCTTCTCCTTTTAAAACAGTTTTATTTCGGCGAAGTGAGCTTAACCATGATAGAATGGCATGAATATTTTCCGTTTTCAATCAAGCTCAGGGCTCAAAATTTAAAGAAGGCAAACAATTGATACACTTGAGTAAAAATAGATGACAGACGTAATAACCATTTTTATAAGTAGGGCACCTCATTCTTCAACATTTCACTTTGTTATCCGGTGCTGGAGAGTGAACACTCGTGTTTTAGGACGTTACGCAATATCTTTATGTGTTGGCAAGTTGCCACTCCGCTTCCAGCAGTCGTCAATCATGAGATTAGTCGAAACGTAGCGGGCTTTACGACAAGAGTACTTCTCAAAGGTCGCCGCTTATTTAAATACGAACAATGTCGGAACTAATTCGTATGAATTCAAATTGGACGTGACATCAGTACCTTTTTGTACTCGAATTTAGCGCTGATCGATAGACTTCAGTTTAAGAGTGTCTTTGTTGGAGATAAAATCCAACTCTTGGGAACGTGTTGTTGTTATCTTCGTTTGTTGCGCCTTATCATTGATCAGTAATTCGAAAATAACTGATCTTATTCCCGACGGCTTGTTTTGTGGCTGACTAATTGGGTACAAAAAAATTTGAACTGGTGACACTTATTGATTTAAACGATATTCAATTAAAGGATTAGAAGGTGCTTTTGATAAATGGGCGATAAGATAGCAAAATATATCAGTTGCCCTTCATTACTAAACCTATGACGGATAAAATCTGGCGCGGGTTCATCTGTCGTATTTCATCTTCGACCGACTTTGGCCCTGCTTACCGAAGAAGTAAAATTTAATTATTTTATTTTGCGGGCGAACGAGTCCGATCACCAATCTGGTTGGACAAGAACCTGGGCACGAGGCGGAAGTTTGCCCTACATTAACTTCGCGTTTTTTTCCTTTTCTTCACAGAGGTGACTATTGCTAATTTTCCCAGCGAAGGTTTTGCAACCGACATAGCTTCTGTAATTTAGTTGCTGTTGATGTTTTTTTGTTAAATTAATAAAACTGATTCAGCTTTACTCGAGCTGAAGATGTTTACTCTGCCTCCTCTCGTGTGTCGTTCCTCCAAAACGAGGCATAACTAGCATGCGCGGGGAATTCGCACTCCTATTCGCTTTCACTTTACGTGGCAGAGTTGGCCTAAGCACTTTTCGCTAGGCGATGCTCGGTTTTGTCTTCTCTTCACTAACCCATTTACTCCATGTTGCTTTGGTTTCTCGTCAGCTTTGGCATGCTGCACGATGGAGAGGAAAATGAATGCAAATGGAGCCAGGACAAACCATTTTTGATGTCTCCCCGCATGGAAGCCTCCGGGAAAAACCAGTTGTGGTCTTCATGTAGCAGAAATTATGTCAGACGCTTTCTAAAGTAAGTTCAGAGATGATCTTAAAGGCAAAGTGAAAGTTAGTTGTTTGTCAAGCAGCAATCAAACTGCAATTTCAGATTTAGGTCCCGTTATTAGAGCAGTTTTCAAATGACTGTCGAAAGTAATTACATGATTACGATTGCTACGCTTAGTGATTAGCTTAAAAGACTCGCGCTAGTTTTTCAGCCAATGAGACGCAAAACCAAAACCAATCGCACAGTGTACGCGTGATTTTTCCCGCGCTTCGAGCGAGTTACAGGTAATTGCTATGAACTGTGATTGGTTTTTCGACAGTCATTTGAAAACTGCTCTAGTATCAACGTTATCATCATCATCCTTCTTTGGCACACTGTTCAACTTCTGCGGTTGTTGTTATTTTTGTTGTTACTGTTATAATTCATTTATTCCTTCATTTGATGTGCCAAGGGCAACAAGTCACAGCACAAGCTAAAATCTGAAGAAACCAAAGAAGAGAATGGATCTATGTTTCCTATTCATTTATTATTCGTATGAATTAATCCTGTCAGTTTTGACGTTTAATCGTTTGAGCAGTGATGCATTGTTTGATAGTTCGCTTGAATGAGTCAATATTCTTTTGTCTAATAGAGAGCTTAAGCACGCAATGTTTATGAGCCACAGACGGCAACCGGAAGAGAATTGCTTTCCTATCGCATGTGCTTCTTCATGGAATGACTAATTATCAAGGCTGGTCTTTTCTTAAAACTGTTTCCCATTCCGAAACGTGATGTGACGTCTTGGTCATTTCAGCAAAGGGTGGGGCCGCTGCCTTGACGATGAGCCTGCGAAGCACGACTTCGACTTTCCCACGATGCTGCCGGGTATGATATACGACGCAGACCATCAATGCCGACTGCAGTATGGGCCAGCGTCCTCCCACTGTTCAGGCATGACGGTAAGTAAGGTTTATCGAAGCGTCTCTTAAACCTACACCTATAAAAGTTGATTGGCTTAGCAACGAGTTCCTTTCGGAGATGTCAGTTTCTCTTGGCCTTACACCGAGATCCCTTTTAAAATTGTGTGAATGTGCACACCGACTCGTTTCTCGGGAAGCAAAATGCATGGCATTTCCTGTTTACCCCGTTTACTCTGAATTCGGAGGATTAAATTTGGTCTAATGGTTGCCATTTCAATGTTGCCCTTCGCACTTAATTAATTCCCTGACTCGGATATCGTACCACACCACGCAATGGAAAAGAGGTTTGTAAAACTAGGCTTTACGTAATTCTTCAAGCAGAGAGAGAAGGAAAATAGAAAGCCAACTGAAACTGGACGTCTCTAGACCCAAACGATGCAAGTGGAAGGACGATATGTTCTTTAAGTTTCACGAGCAGTTGCTTACTTCCTTCATCGCGCGGTGAAAATTGTTTTGCAGGATATTTGCAATCGTCTATGGTGCCGAGTCGGAAGGGCGTGCCATTCCAAACTTGATCCGGCAGCTGATGGCACAAAATGTGGAGATGATAAGGTAACATTCTCCCAATTACACTTCTTTTCATTTTTATATTAATATTAATATTTATTAGCAATTAATATTAATTAATATTAATATTAATATTAATAATTAATGCTAATTAATATTAATATTAATAATAATATTTTACAATAATATTTTATATTAATATTAATATTCTCCCTATGACACTTCTTTACATTTTTATGTCCTTCTTTGTTGTTATTTCAATGCCCGTCTATGTCGGTCTGGTAGACTCTGATGATGTGTCTATTCGCGGTCCTCCATTTTGTCCTTTTAGCTTGTCTGACCCTCCTATCCTTGGAATAGGATAGCTCAAACCCCATCTTCGACACGTGCGGAGAAAACCTTTATTGCGGGGTCGCACTGGGGTTTAGACATCGTGCGCGCGACCAAAAGCCGTGCAAGAACCAAGGACGCGAAAGACAAAACAAACGAAACCTTTTTTGCCTTCAGTTAATGAATCGGTTTTCGTTGTGAATTTCTTAAATTTCTCGTAAATCGAAAGCCAGATCTTAATTAACGTAATGCTTTACAGCTGTTGCAATTATAAGTGTTTTGGAATGGTAAACGACTTCCAAAAACACCAGCAAACTTGTACAGCGCTTTTTTTTCTTTGTTAACCCTACGCTTGGTCTAATCTACAAGAAGATTGCGCGCGTGCCAATGCACGCAACTTTGTAGGTTAAACCCCTTATTTTTTCGATGCGTAGACACTACGCCAGTTGTTAGCTGGTAGTTACGTCGACAAATATTTGTTGCATGTTTAGTGGTGTTACAAGGGAAGCTGCATAGAGAAAGGAATGATCCCGAACAGTGTCGATGGAGGGTGGGGTCCCTGGAGGAATTACAGCCAGTGCTCACGGACCTGTGGTAGAGGAGTTTCGTTTATGGAGAGACACTGTGATAATCCACGGTACGCAAGCATCTTGAACGATAATGAGATTAACATGATCGATTGGTAATTAGCCCACAGGGCAACAGGTAATAGAATTCAAACCGAGGGAGGTGTCAGTCGCTGACGCAGTCGTAATAGACGAGATCCGGGAATAGCTGTTGTAACAGTTATCAGCGGTTTCAACTTGTAAACGAGGCAATGGGTCATTTTCCATTGTATTGAAATATGAACCTCATCTGCATGCAGCCTTAAACAAAAGACGCTTTGCCTGGACGCTCAACTGTAGTAACAGCTGAGATACCAATGTGCAATGCCTTCCTATCTGTGTTGCAGCACGGGAAAGTCGTTAGCAACAGCTTTTTTGTCTGTTTTAAGCTATAGACCACATTTTCTATAATAAACCCAGAAAACAACGCTTTTATAAAATATTGGTAGATACCAGCAAGGAGTTTTAAGTGAAATTATGATTTTTGATGCAGTTTTAGTGAAACATTTATGTTCTCTTTACGTTGTTCGCACGACACCTGTCAGCGAAGGTCTACCTGGACAACAAACCATGTGTTTTTGGCTAATCGGAATGCGCGTTATAACTCATTCTTTTCATAAGGCCCCTTTTTTAAGGGGCCGATCTGTTTTCGGTGTCTCGTTTTAATCAGGGAGATTTCCCTATTTCAGACCAGCTCATGGTGGAAAATATTGTATTGGGGAATGGAAGAAATACAAGCTTTGCAATATACAGGTGTGACTTTCATTTTCAAATTGTGTTCCACGTGGTTTCTTTCTTAGGAGGCCTCTTGGTTAATGGGCTTCTGGCAAACCTTTTTGGCCTTTGCTGAATATAAAATGTCTAGAAAGGTCCCAAAACAATATAAACCTCTAATACGATGATAAAAATTTAAGACTGTGTTACTTTGTGAGGAAGGCAGACGTTAATAGATGTTTTAATAATAACCAATCGAATTACACCTTAAACAAGTCTCAATTCCTCGATTGGAACTGCGAGCGAATTGTCTTGTCAAAGTAAACATACGACAAGAAACCCAAAAAAATTCACCTGACCAAAAGGCGCGAAAGGTAAAAAAGTGAACTTAGACGCAACTTTGGTATCGCGTTGTTACACGTAGCAATGAAAAAGGCAGAGTGAAGTGGGAAAATTCCGAAGAATATTTGGCTGCAAAACATAAAACAGAACTTTTTGTTATGCAGCCTTGCTCCGAGGGAAGCGTTGGTTTCCGTGAGTTACAATGCTCAAGTTTTGATAACAAGCGTATCAGCAAGAGGCTCTGGAAATGGAAACCTCGTTATTCACAAGGTAAGGCAATTGTTTGTTTGCTTTTTTTTTCCTTTTCCTTTTTACGAAAGGTTATCATAGTTGTTTATCCCTCTCTGCGTGTCGCTGGTAACAATCTTGAGTACATGTAAGCTCTAACACGCATGACTAAAAACCACTAATGTCGGCCACACAAAATTACGGAAATTAAGGGTTACGTATTAAACGTTTGGCTGTGTAGCACCGATGCTGGAACAATCTAAGTGGTTGTACAGGGTACGTTGCAGTGCTAGTAAATTCCCAAATTATCCCATCGGAGCATTAGCCCGTGGAAGGTTAACGGGCCTACACGAGGACAGAGGAAAACTCTGATCAGGGTGGGATTCGAACTCACGACCTTTGGATTTTGATAACCGTTGCTCTTTCGACTGAGCAACAAGGCGTGAGAAGGGAATGGGTGTTACGGATCTTATTTCACGGCATAGAAGCAAGTAATTAAGGGTTACGTATTAAACGTTGGCCGTTGTTCTGCAAGAGGCCCGAGTAATGTTTCTACTACGAGAT
>BLAZ01001058.1:185852-188352 GCA_014633955.1 Acropora tenuis
ACACTGTAAATTCAAATTAACAATTATCACAAATCAACTCAAATGGTGGTTTTTTGAGAAGAGAAGAAACCGGAGTACCCGGAGAAAACCTCTCAGTGCAGAGAAGAGAACCAACAAAGTCAACCCACATATGATGCCATATCTGGGAATGAGTCCTTCAGTGTGACAGTGCTGCTTGCAGGGCAAGTCCCCACTTACAGCATTGAACCTTCCTGTTGTGCCTTGTATTTTCATGGGTTCACCACCAACCCTTGATGGCACCAGTTCCAAGCTCATCAATCAGCAATGATAAGTCTAAAGGAGGTGTACTGTACATAGGAAACAAAGCAGATGTAGAAAATGGAGAAGAAGCAAAAAGGCTAGCAACTGTGGCAAGTGCAGTACCTGAAACTACACTTGCTGGTTACATTTGATAGATTTCCTATACTTGTTTTCCTTGCTACATTATTAAACTACAGGTAATTCTAATCCAGCGACCCCACTCACCACTAAGATTTTATAAGGTTCATGCATCTGGACTTCCAGGTCATCATCCTCCAGACTGACATATTGAGCAAGAAGATCAATGGGCTTAGCTGAAAAAAAAAGTTAATATAAGCAATGCATTAATACAATGTAAGCAGCCAGTGGCTACAGTATGTCAAGAACTTTTTCAGTTAGTGACCAGTCACCCGTTTTGTGCCTAGGAGAGTATTAAATTCTCCAGGCTTTTTTTATCATTAAAATTCAACATCAAACAAGTTGAAAAGGGCCAAACATCCACCATCAAGAGATAATGAAGCAAATGTTTCGAGCGTTACATAGCTCTTCGTCATTTGCTCTGACAAAAGGCTACACTCAAGACATGACAGCTTTGTTATCTCTTCACAGTAGAAGTTTCAACTTGCTGGATACAAAAATAATTTTAGTGTTTCACTTTGCTAACAATGTGGCACAACAGTTTCTTTAAAAACTAACCCCTCATTTGTTTTTCTATGACACCCTACACTAAAATTAATTAAATTATGAAACGCAGCACAAACCTCTCCCATCTTGAATACGGATCTTTGATCGTAACTTTGCCTGTTCCAAGTGAAACTGAAAAAGAGTATACATAACAGGTGAACAAAAAAGAGACACTACTAACACATGAATAAAATCATTCATAGTAACCTGGGGGTACGTATCTTCTTGATAGCTGTACAATTAACTACAACATTTAAAATACTTAGAGAACACTTTAACTCCACAAGCATTAACCTTCCTCTCTATCTAATGTGAGAGTCCAGACTCTACACTCATGATAACCATATATATATATTGTCTTCCACAACCAGTAATGACCTGACTGTCAAGGAATGGTAATAGGAACTTTACAAGTGCAGATAAACAGAACATTCTGTCACCTTGTCCTCTTGGTCAGCCCATTCTTTAAATGAATTTGCTTCCTTTTCTCTTTGAAGGAGTTCCTAAGAGTTAAAATGGTGTGAAACATAAAACTTTTAAGACAAATAATGTTACCCTACAAATAAATAAAAATACAATGTAAACACAATTTTGCAATTATCATAAATTACACAGATCTTAAGTGTTACAGCTAAGGTAAATGCATGCTGGTTGAACAGTTAGGTGAGCCGACTGGTAGAGGTTGTGCTGCTCTTACACAAAATAAATCGTCTTTGATGACCTTTGCTTGAATAAAGAAACGAAAGTATTCCTCCTATGTAAATTGGAGACCTGGTTACGATAGCTTGTTCCCAATCTTTAGCAATGCCTCAAATGCAGAGCTACCAAGCCTCGCAAAAACAAAATTATGGCGAAAGGAAAACCATAAAGAGAAACGGCAAAAAAGCACTCAAAACAATAATTTATTTTATTAATTTTTAATACTAGATGTACTTTTATCACAAACAGAACTACCATATTGGATAATATGTTTGATATCAAATGATAGCAAGTGATTCACCTCAGAACCCTTAGTTTCCCCTTTCATACAGAACGGTCGCCAGCTAAAATTCAGCCAGCGATCGCCTCAGGGTCACCTGCTGAATTTTGCCCATAACCGGCGCTTAACGACAACACTGGATCTTACATGGCAATAAATCAATAATAATCATAAACAAGTTTTCAACATTTCTTATTGACCTAAAAAAATAATAATATCGAAATGACTGACTTACACACCCTTTCATCCTCTCTCATTTGCTTTTCATGTTCTCTTTCCTGTTCAAAAAAAAAAAAGGCCATCCATCTCATTACCAGAGATTTTTTAGCACATAAGACCAGCAAGAGGACTGGAAGTAATTTAATTGGATAGCATGAGATGGTCAATATTCCAGCTGAACTTCTCTTTCACTCAAAAACTGATAAGAAACTCTCTTGATTTTTGACCACTAATTGCCTTCTGCCTTAGAAATTGTAGAACTAGCAACTAAGGTATTAAAATCATATAATTATTGTAAATAATAACCTACAGTGTATAGGGTAGAAAGTGATCTCAAATATTATAGTTTGTCTCACA
>BLAZ01001058.1:238055-240555 GCA_014633955.1 Acropora tenuis
GGTACAACTAGACTGGAGCATGTCTTATCTCAGAAAGAGTTAAATCGTTGAATATGATAGCAGACCAATTTCATTTCTATCTTTGCTCGAGTGAAAAATATGACCAGTTGTACTAGCTTAAAACACTATAGCAGATAAGAAAAAAATCACAAAAACTGCACTTGAAATGAACATTTCAGACCTCCCGCGCAACAGTTTAGGTGACCTTTCGCACACATTCTTAATCTTCGCGACAGTGTTGCTATTTGCGTTCTCGGTTCACCGAAAGGTTCTCTTCGAAGTGGACTTTATACTGCGAGAGCTTAAACATACACGACCGAACGGATTTAATGCAAGCAAACTGCAAACGAATCAAGGGAGGCTGGGGGTGAACTACAATCATACTTCAGGTTTACTGTCAACCAAAACTGTTTGTTTTCTCAGTGAAAGAGTTCCCTGTTTCATTGATTTTTATCAATACAAATCAAATTGTTCTTGAATTTTAAGACCGAGAAAGCAGTTCAGTTTACCATGTTCTGACTTTGCACACCAATGCCATGCGAAGATTAACATGCACACACAAGAATGTTTAAAACCGTGTTCCATGGATTTTTGCGCAGCTTTAACGGAAATGCGTACACAAGGAAACGACGAACTCGCAAGCCTAAATACACAGCTCAGCTATTTGGTCCAATAACCTTTGGCTTTCGGAAACAATATGCTTGAACGTCATGAAAGAAGAAGATTTAATGAATCGTGATAGTTATCAACAGTGTAACAAATTCTACACAAGAACTTTAATTTCGCGGTAATTAAATCACATGGGCGATTTATGGAATTATAAATTGCATGTCGACACTTAATTTTGGATGTGTGCTTCCGATATAATAATGATGAGACCCTTCATCGGTGTTTCTAGACTTCAAAGTGTTAAAATCACTTGCTTCCCGCAATGCAAGACTACTTAAGCAACTGTGATTATCTCACGAAAGAGTAGAACGTTTTAAACACTATGGCGAGCAACTCATCCGACCTATGGAAATCTTAAAGGTGTGCTATTACAATGTAGTTTCTATTTGTTATAGTTTGAATGCTATTTAAAAAGTTAGGGTCGATTCAAAACACGAGTAAAAAAACAAAACGAAACAAAACAAATTAGTAGTGTCAAACTATGTTTGAAAGTCCACCGGGCTCCTTCGTGACCCGAAATCTTCATAATTTTGATCGGTATGTTAATAACCGCCCTTATTTGTCAAGAGTGCATGACGGAATATGGCGGGGTTATCTATCTTAGATACACTGTAATCTCTACGACCACACAACGTAACATGTTCATAGAAAAAACACTAAAGACAACTGGATACAACTTGTAGTTATGTCAAGCTAGACTCTAAAAAGATCTTCACATATAGATCAAGCAATCTTAAACACATAACGGACCTGAAGAATAACGGAAACGCGCAGAAATAACACTAAAAAAGGACAATAATCTCGTTAATGAATAAGGGTCTTTAATTCTGGATTTTTTTACCCGAGTAATCTAAGCTCTCCGATAGTCATCTCCATGGCATCAAGGATAAAATCATCCCCTCGCTCTTAAATTTCGCATAGCTCAACAAATGAGTCACTTGTTTAAACTACGACGCAACTCCATCGTAACTTGCTGAGTAACTTAACATCGCAACGAATCTTTCCCTGGCAGGAAAGGTCTACTTATCCGGCGATCAACTTTTTTTGGAGCTATAAGCCAAGTTTAAAGTGAGGTGAGCCCTTAATCAAATTGTTCAACTTGAAACTTTGCTATACGGTGGAACTAAAAAGCACTCTTAAGAGCACAACCATAGCTGCAACACATCTGTACACTTTGGCAGAAGCCAACGCCTCAAAAGTGAACTGGCTCGTCTCCTGGAAAATTATAATGTTGCGTGTCTTTCTTGATCCGATCTTTGCGTCAAGCGAAACATATTTCAGGAAAGGCAAACGTTTTCCTACGTGATTCCATAAGTTTTAGAAGGGAGCGATTTATTCTGTTGATTTGCTTCTTTTTTTTAACGTAAAAAAGACTTAAGTTTTTTTTTTAACAAATGTAAAAATACACACAAATCATTGACGCCAAATAGTGCATCCTTTATCGGCGAGATGACTTTGATCTTTAACCTACCACAAACAAAACCAAAACTATTCAATTTACTTTATACCCCAAAAAGTTTGAGATTCTAAAAAGATAACAGAAAAGGAATCATTGTTTTAACAAAATATAGGTGCTTTTTGAAATTTGGGATGCTTTTGCCGGTGCGAGAAGGTTATTAGGAACCTTTAGATCCTAGGATGGGGACAAGAACGACTACTCAGTCCGACATTTGACTGCCCGATTAATCTTACTCTTTGCTAGCACTATAGGTTGCTTAATTATACTTATGGCTGGAAACGGCGCCTTTTTGCTGATCGAAAAATGCTACCGCGTTCTTGACTTGTTTTGACACAACATTTCTGCATAACATTGTACTAAAATGAAAATGGT
>BLAZ01001058.1:245555-248055 GCA_014633955.1 Acropora tenuis
AGATAATATTGGTGAGTTTTCCATTAGATTACTCCCTGCAAGAATAGGGCAAATTTGTTTTAGTTCGGCAACTCATTTTTTTACAAACTGCACCTGAGTGTGATTCCTTGGTCTTGAATAATTTACGGCTAACTTTAACCGAAAGAAGAATTGCTCTGTAGCTTATTAATCCGACAATTTACGAGCTGTTCGCTAAAATAACACTGAAGGAAAAAAATGAAAGGGACTAAAGAGTGTTAGGAAGCAAAACTAGCAGTAGGCAAACAGTTGCTATTCAAAACTCGGTACGGTGGAGTTAAATTCTGGACCAGAGATAAAATTCCACTCAAGGCCTGTTTCTGAAAAATCCCGAAACTTTTACGGCCTATTTCGAGTGCCACATTCCCTTCTAAGCCATCAAACCTTGCAATCCTCTTGGTTTTTCTTACTTTAAAAACATTTTAAGAGATCCGCTTTTCAAGACAAGTAGATTGCAGTTCGGCACCTGGCTTTACGGGACCGAAAAGTTTATCGGGATTTTCGAGAAACAGTCCCCAGGCGCGGGCTTCCTGGTGCAAATCTAATGCTTCCATGAATCACGTAGACAGCACTTGAGGCTGCCCCAAATCGAAAGATCCGCTTTTAAGCCAACGCTTTCTGCCCTTTTCTTCGCTTGCTCTTCCGCAGTTTAACGAATGCTAGATTTTTCTCAGAAAGATTAAGTGCCATGGGATCGCGTGCAGAGCCTGTAGACGTATTTACGAAACCTACTCGCATTTAGTACTTAAAACCGACAGCTCTTTGTATTTGTAATAATCTTTGCCCATACACATCAAGCCTAGTTATTTTGAATCATTTTCCAAAAAGAAAAAACGCATTAAATGTTCTCTGGTCGTTCAGCTTCAAAACACTTCCGCGATTGACTCGTAGTTATCACTGCACGAAACCTATCTTGTTTGAGCTAAAATTATGGAGACAAGCGATTAACGAGCTTTTGAGTCTACACAGCTCTTTCATCATGACTTTATGGCAGCCAAGTTTGGTGTGTTTTACGCAAAAATTTCCATGTTGATCTCGTTGGCCCTAAATCTCTGGTAGAAAGCAAAACCTACCTGGAATGTTGTAGTTCTCCAGTCAACTACAATGAGCTCGTTTAACATAGAATTCAATGATATTCTGACTTCCGCAGTACAACGAGATTTCAAAATAAAAATAGCCTAATATATGACGTTTATTGTTCAGAGAGTCCGTTGTTGTGTTGTTCAGCTTGACAATAACCTACATACATGCATGAAACTAAATCGCTAACTAAACTGCGTTACTACTCCAATGGATCAAATCGTATTGCATAGAGCGGTCCGCCTTTAATAGCGAGAGGTACCGAGAATCTGACGTTGTGTTGGGGTTAGCCTTCAGTGCCGGCGTGTTCGAGCCAACGGGCTTTCAGTAATCGCTACCTTCACCGTCATAATTGGTACCCCCATTGACAGGAATGCCAGACACCACGAAGTGAACAACTAATTCGGAAGGTTTCTTTTGCACAAAAAATTCCCCTGGAAATCTACCGTGGACTTCAAATACAACACCACATGAATTTGAGCTTCCGGGTTAACAAAAAAACCTTATTCATTCATAAAACAATCGCGTACTACTTATTAAAGTGCGTTTCGCGGAGAAAATTACATACGCATTATGTTTACGGAGTATCGTCATCATCACAATTACCATTATTATTATTATTATTATTATTATTATTATTATTATACTGGATCAATGCATAACGTTCAAAAACAAATTTAAAAGCTGGGTATTAAAAAAGGATAATTCTTCCACCTGTGCAGAGAAGAAGTGGATAATATAACCTTGAAATATTTAGCAACTCCTCTATATTTTTCTTACGAGTTTCATAGAGGTATCAGTCACACTTTTCCTTAGAAGGGGCGGTTTCATCATGTCAACGATGGCCGGTGCAACAATTTGCCTGAGGTGCAATTTGCCCAATTATCAATCTCTCAAGGTCATCCAGAATGATGTGTGAAGGGAGATTGATCAAGCCAAAATGCAAAATCAAGGAGTGATTGTCACACATCACTATTACAGAACTAATAAACCGTTAGACAAAATAAAACACAAAGTGTCATTGGAGAAATCTTTGGGTTTCTTCATGCGAGAGTTTTAATGTTAGACGCTGAAAAAACGAACCAACTAAAGGATAAAGGACAAATGGGAAACAAGTTACAAAATTTGAAAACAATTTATGAAGACTTACACCCCTGGGCCAAGAAATCGTTTAGAGCCAGCGGAAATTGTAAGTCGCAAATGTTTTGCGTTTTATTGAAAGAAAATTAATGCAGGCTTCGATGATAAATTTTGAAGGTTGGTGTGTTTTGCTTTATATCATGGTTGCGTTTCATTTGAAGTCCTCCAGGGGTGTCAAGATTATCTGCCACGTCACTTGAACATAAAAATTTAGCCTTAAGAAGTGTTACAGAATGTTATAAGAATTTCTTGGAATATGCCA
>BLAZ01001058.1:278055-280555 GCA_014633955.1 Acropora tenuis
ATTGCATTCTTTTGGATTACTGCCATCACCATACTAGGCTCAACTCTGGCTTTCTATTTCATGATACCCAACTGATTGACAGACCACGCCCTCTGGTTTGCAAGAAAAGCAGACGATGGCCTGTGGAGAGATATTTATCCCAATGAGCCATCTGGAGCACTTGTGTTTTTTTTTTACTAGAACGCCCTCTTCCTAGTTGTCATAGTCAAACTCCAACCCTACCTCTATACCCTAGGAACAAACTCTTTCCCCCAAAACCTCGTTTAAGGTTCAAGAGAGACAAAAGCATTTCTCGTGAAACCTCATTCGCTTACACTGACGATTTCCAACATAATCTGTGACGATCTAGGGACTCAAATGTAACTCATGACTGCTGTATGAGTACAGTCAGGAGCCCACAAGTTGGAGTCTCTACCTCCATGGATTCCTTGATTCACTTTTTTTCCCAAGTAGAGTTATTTTAAACTTCTTTCTGTTGTCATAGCTTTGCAGGTCGGCAGAAGACCGATGTATGGCATCCACTTTCCTATATCCTTTTCGACTGGCTGTTTGATTGTTACTGTGTAAGAGGCCCCTTAAGACTTGTTTAAAAAATAAGTCTACTAGAAAAAAGGTTGACTCCAGCCTTCAGAATGGGAGATAAATCGGTGCTGATACTTTTCGGCTCCTGACTGAGTATATTGCTTGCCTTGAGATTGGGATTTTCGTCAGCCTTCCGCCACGGTGAAATGTCGCGTCCTTTTTAAACTCGACCTCTCAAAAGTTCTTTGCATTTAACTTTGCAGAGCTAAAATTAACCCCAACTGAAAACATTTGAGCATTGACAGTGAGCCGATGAGTAGGAGTTTCCAACTGCACTATATTCCTGTCACAGCGTTTTCATAGACCAATTTATTTTTAGATCAAATTTCCCTGGAATGAGGCTCCCGTGGGAGTGCCATAACAAATCACAACCACTGCGTCATGGACCGGAACTGCTTTTCTTTCACAGAAGAAAAGGTATACTAATGACTAAAAATAGATGGGTCTGTTAAAATGCCTTAACATGGACTTACTATGGGAATTTCATACTCCTATTCATCGGCTCATGTTTCTAGATATTCATATTCGTAGTTGTTAGTCGAAGCCTTTAAACTGTATTTTCATCTTACCATATCTATAATTTTAACCAAAGATTCTGCTTGTTTTATGCCGTGGCTTGGTATGGGAGTTGCATCTTCCTACTCATCGGCTTCTGGCATTGACCATTTCTGTAAAACCAGCGCGGAAATCCGTGAAAAATCTTAAACCAGAACAACTTAGACTTGAAGAATACAAAGTTCGTAGAAACCCTTAGGAGATCTCTGCCATATTGTGTACACATCATAAAGAGTCACCCTGACACCATTAACTCGTAGAACCCGGCAAAACAAAAAAAAAAGCAAATTAAATTCTTGGGCACTAAAAAGGACACCAGCTAAAATGTATGAATTTACTCATAGGGAAAATATCTTCCAAAATTTTTATTAAGAAATATAGACTTGGGAAAAAAATTCCGAAGTTGTGCCGGAAAAAAAAATTCGATAGAGTAGTCGTAGCTTAATAATCTTTATGAAAAGGTTTTCGATAGAAGGTCGCAAAACCTCAAAACTAGAGCAACAAATGAGATCATATAGGAAAGGGGGCCCCAGCACGGCACCTGAAATAGATGTATTTTTGCGTTATTACCATAACAGTCGATTATTACACGAACCAATCAGCCTTGCTTCGTAGGATTCAATGAAATCACGCAGCTATTTTTAGACGAGACTTTGTAAATATTTCGTAGCTGAATATTGCTAAAGTAGCAACCTTTCTTTAGTGCTATTTTTGTTATTCAAATAAAGTGCTCTCAATTCCTTACCTTGACAGAGATTTCAAAGTAAAGAATTTTCTTACGACACTGTTTAATTAAAGATACACCGACAATGATCTCTCGTTTGCTCGACAAATCGTCGAAACGAACGCGACAGTATGGTGAGATTCCAAAATGGCGAACTTGAATATAGAACTTGCCAGAAGCAAGTACCACGGACTCTGGTAAGAGCGAAGATGGAAACTCGGTTTTACGCTTTTTCAACAGTGTGAGAGATCTCTCAGGTTCCGCACCCTTGAATTCCCTCAGAAGGTACGGGTCGTTTGGGAAGAGTAAACCCTTACAGTGCTAGATATCACCGTCAAGTTATCCTTTTGAATTTTACGTATGCGCCAGCAACAGTTTATATAACGTCATGAGTCTGTTATTCGTGTCCTGGTAACACTTAGGTCCGCAAAGAATGCTAACCGCGTTACTTACGCCACGACCTCGCCGAGGTATGAAAGAAGCTCCGAAAGAATCTTGAAAATCAAGCGCCATTTTCTCGTTAACATCGATCTAATAGGTTTGCAAAGCGTGCACAGACTCCTGAAGGTCCAATTTTTTTCATACAGCCATGGACTGTCTTTTTTAATATCTCACGTAATCACTTCTCGGAAATTGTTT
>BLAZ01001058.1:303055-305555 GCA_014633955.1 Acropora tenuis
TTGATGATCCTAGAGATAGATAATGTGACGACAAGTAATAAAACACGCTTTTTCTATGGTTTGTGCTCTGATAAAACATGGGTCTTTGACCAATCAGAGCGCGCACCGAGTCTTATCTCTTAAGTATAATAGATCTCCACTCTGCTGCAATCTAACAAGCTCTTGTAAATGGATAGGACCCTGTCCTTAAATTACATTAAAAGCTCTGTAACAGACCCTCTGGCATCTATATTCCCACCGGGTTTTCGGAAAAAACGTCACCGGGTCGGGAAGTTTTCCTCCAGGTTGCCCCGGCCCTTTCTGTCAGGTCGCTGTTCTCAAAACATGCACAAATGATATATGCTGGGTATGTAAAAGTCGCACTGCGCAAGCCACAAACTGGCCGGGTAGAAATTAAAATTTCACCAGGTATGGGGAAGACTAAGTTTTCACTGGGTGAAAGGAAAAAATCCACTGGGTCGGGTTTCTCTGGGTCTGTTTACAGAGGGGTGTTTTAAACGTGATAACGATAATTACGATCCATCCTTTGAACCTCTCTCTACATCACCAACAAGAATGCACAGATTGCCAGACTAATTTTTATTCCAAGCAGTATACCGTCTTTCTGTATTCCAGCTTTCTCGAGCCTTATACAGCTCAAAGCGGCAGAGTGGTAGACTTAAAAACGGACAGGAAAATTGGAAGAACGCTTGAACTCCTTGTATGAGGAAAGTGCTTTTTTTTTTCCAAATTATGGAGAGAGTGAAAAAAAAGTGACTGTTGAGTGTTCACTTTAGTTGTCAGAACAAGTGATGACTTCACCATCCTGTTTTGCAAAAGACGTGAGAGGAAGTGTGAAAGTTCTCGAGACACAATCTTGAATCGATTCCCTGTTCATGCAGCACGTTCTTTGGTTGTTTGCTTTAATTTTTTCCTTTTAAATCTAATTTGAATTGACATCATCGTGACCTGCCTCAATGTTGTCTAGACCCCCGTTTTGGTGGGCCAGTTTTCACTCTATTTTGCGTATTTTTCGAGAATATGGCGTCCCCATTTAGACTTCTTTTTTCGGCATCGACTGATGATCAGTTTAAAAATTCAGACGGAAACGGATTAAGAGGAAAAGGGTTGCACCTATATAGCTCTATATTGCATTTGGAAACGTATTTCTAGATTGATTTAAGACTACCGCCGCCTTATCGAAGAAAATCGATTGTTCGCGAAGGTGACATCTTCCAAAGGGATGTACGACCGCTCTGACCATACACAGTTTCTAATTAAGCGGTTGTATCTGCCAGAACAGACGTCTCTGATCATATCCGGTTATAAACTCCTGTGAATACTCACAGGGACGTCAAATTTTGGGTGCTGTTCGCTTCGATTATGAACTTTAAACGAAAGCTGCGCTACTGATCAAATGGGAAAATCCAAGTTTTAAGTTCGTAAATTTTAAAAGTTCAACAATCATATTGAAGTTGACTTCAATAGAGATAAATATATTCTTTTTTCCTGGTTATTCCTTAATAAGTTAGAATATTTTATAGAATGACTTGCATTGTCTGTCGTTCTTTGTAGCCTTATGTTTTAACCGCTATTATGAACAGCCTTGCAAAGAAACGTAGTGTTCAAACTCAGTACAACCGCAAATGACATAGAAAGGTTGAATCGTGTTTGAAAACTGAAATTGGTTTATCTTCTTTTTGTTTTTTAAGTAAATGTCAAAATGTCACTATTCAATATAACGTGGCTGTCATAACCACTTCGCGATTATTCCATCTCGTTCAAGCACAATATGGGTGAGGTATGCTTCAAATAGAATGTCACAAATGGTTTATTAAATAGAACAGGAAAGATCACACCGCAGTAGATTCGTATCGGTTGTCAGAAATTCCACACGTATGTTTTGCAGAGCGATGCGGCACTGGAATGTAAAGTGCGTGCCGCACGTACTGCACGATTATTTTTCCTCATTCAACATTCATATTACAGAGTTCAAGCAACCAATACCACGACAGCCACAAGAAAGTCACAAATTTGAATATTTAACGATGAAAATAGTTGTTTTGCTCGCGTTGCAGAAGAGGTTTCCATTTTCTATCATTTCCCAGCCACTCTGGTCCACGACGTGAAATGAATTGTTTTTGCAGTTGTGTAAACGATGTAAGCAATTGTCGCTAAATGTTCATTTTTTTCTTTCCATTTCGAAACTGCTGGCACCAATTTAATTCCAGGTGAGTTAGAACACATTCTGGGAGAGTAAGGATTTGGAACAATTGCGGAACGATACAAAGTTGACTTTTCAGATCCCCTTCTCACTGCCCTGGACATCTTACTCGCTTACGCTCAAATTGCTTTCCCAATTTTCTTCCGTTTGAACATAGTAACTATGATTTGAATGGCAATATCAACGTTAGGCATAGCCTGCGTAGCTGGCGGTATTGTAAGCGCCCGCGAAATAAAGTTTTGGCGGCGGAGCCGGCAAGCGAGCGGCGAAGCCGCGAGGAGAATGGGGAGAGGGACT
>BLAZ01001058.1:348003-353003 GCA_014633955.1 Acropora tenuis
CATGTTACTGGTCAACTGGTTGTTCGAATGTGCTTCGTACACAAGCTCTCTGGGGAATCCTTTGATTTATGCGTATTACAACGGAGACTTCCGACGGGAAATTACTCAGTTAATTTGCAAAAGGATAAACAAAACCGAAGACTCAAGTGGAGTAGCCATAGCTACTTTGTCGCAACAATGACATCATTAAAGTCTAAACAATAAAACATCACTACATTCGTTTCAAGTCAAAATGCAGTTTGCGAATACTTCAAATTTGGATACTGAGTAACGTGCGTCACTGCTAACCGCAGAAGCGGACTTTAATGTGGAAGGTCATAAGTTTGATTCCCACCTGAATAGTCAGGATAAAAATAACTCGGGAAAAAGCCATTTTATCTTAAATGGTTTGATATATTTACGTCTTGCTGGTGATAAGGAGAGGCCCGTCTCGTAATAATTAGAAGAGCTCTTTCTTTTCATGATCAGTCTTTTTCTCATCCGACGGACATTTTGAAAGGGACCATGAAATCCGCCGCTGTTCAAAGTTAGTCCTTGGAAGGTTTAAAGAGCAAGCTAGAAAAACGTTACACCATCCCTGTGGTGTGGCCATCACCGATACGCATGCGCACAATCCGCACGGGTGAAAAGGTTGTGCGCAAGAGTTTGGTGATGGCCACACTGAGGCTGGTGTAACGTGGGTCCATCTTGCCTTTCAAGTCTTTTTTTCGACATCAAATTAAGTGGTACACAGATCCGATGTCACTATGATGTAGAGCTTTGAAAAAAAGACCCGTCTCGACAGTCATTGGCCACACAAGAATGGGAACAGTTTCGAACGAAACTGTGGTTCTGCGTCGGTGGTAGATTGATAAACCGCGTTATTGTTTATCATAGGCTTTGTCAAGGCATGCTGATGATACCTAACAAGGCCAGAACAAATGACCACGGTTGCCTGATACTTGCTCGGGAGATAAAGTTTTGCGCATGCGTACGGTGGTGGACATAACATGTGGCTGGTATAACGTGTGTCCGCCTTAGCTTGCCTTTAATTAAAGCTTTAGTCCTGGTCAGCGTTTTCGCACGCAAAGCCGTAATAAGTCTGCTCGTACTATGAACTGACATTTCTGTTCATTTTATTTTTCTCCTGCTCTGGTAGAGACAAAATGGTAACCTGCCTGACTCACTGAGCTAAAAGAGCTCTCAGCCAGATGCAAGTTTCTATCCGCCTTGTCTTATACCTTTTTTGCAAGTGTGTGTCCGCCTTGTTTTAAGCCTTTTCACTAGGGTACAAAACAGATTCTCTAAAGCTCTGTAGTAGCAGCTGTGGACAGGTGTTTAAAATCTGGCGCCTTGCAAATGAATTTTTTTATATCATCGATGCTGAGGGAATGCTTATTAGTTATTGGGGACTTTAGAAGCTTCGAAGACTGATGCAACGAAAACGTCACATTAAAATAGAACTATGCGTTAAGTCACTGAAGCGTTTTGCCATTATTCCATTGTGGTCACTTAGTACAATATAGGCGAACTGTACTTTCACTTGTTCGGCACGAACTGATTTCATGTAAAGGAAAGAATAAAACAGCTACTTTTGAAGGCTCGCCTTTTCGTCAGAACTTCATTGAAATACGAAAATTTCACGTCGTCGTTTGGAAGACTACGTCAAGAAATTGCACTAAAAAGCCTGCGGGACGTGTGGTACGATTATTTTTGTTTACTCAATGAATCAAATAATTCATTTGTGGCCTTGCGGTTACCGTCGTCGTTTCTTAAGACTTCCTATTATAAGCTCGCTAACAAAAACAGAGACCGTTTTGTTCTTTTGTGAAAATGATTTTCACTTTTCGGATAGGTAATCAAAGGACCGCATGGGTCGACTCGTGAGCTAAATGACATCATTTACATGGCGCTGGAGATAAAGGTTAATGCACTTCAGCATGACGGAGTTTATCGTAGGTTACGCTAAAAATATTTAGGAATAAGATTTGTCAGAAATGGCGAAGAGTCGGGCAATTTTGCGCAGACAAACAATCGGGTTATTCCTTTAATTTTCCAGTCCATATCGAGAAAACTATCCATATTGACGTTAATCCGCACCACTGAACGGCTTAAACTGTTTCATTGCGCTTCGCAAGTTAAAAATGTCAACGTTTTCTACATCTAAATATATGAGTGAGGGCAATTGTGTCTCAGTGTTGCTGTTTTTACAGCTTGTCGATCATTTCAATGCAAATGTTTTTTTAATTATCACATAGATCAAAATATTTTGATCAATTATCAGCACAGTAAGGCAACTGAAAATCAACTGCAAATGCTGATATATATCAGTAGATAATCTAATATTGGTTTATAACTTGCGATGCTAGATCTTCTTTTTTTTAGGTCACCCTCTTACAAATAGAACATGAAAATTGTACTAACAAACAACTCCCAGCGACTTTCAATTAACGGCAAGTTGACATAACAACAAAGACACATTTGGAAACACCTGTGCAATTACATAAATATGCCGACACAAAAAGCAAAAAGGAGAAATCTTCTTACATTCGACATTAATTCAAGTCCGAGGACGACGTCGAGAAAAGTTAGTGGATTACAAGAAAAACGGTGGAAAATATAAAAGATTAGAGTGGCACCAGAGGTTTCGCATTGAAAAATAACTAAGTCAACTTCAATGGTATCGTCAGTACCCGAAATGAAGCAAAAAACTCTTTCCTGCATTTCCACTTGAAGGGTGGGCTCTGAACGCTCCAAAAAGGAAAGCCATGCACTGTGGAGATAACAGTTCCTCACTACTGATGTAATTTAAGGTGAAGAGAGACTTTGATTGAAAATTCAACAACAGATAAAATGACCAATATGTCATTGCCAGTGAATGCAACTTTTACCACTCACAGGTTCATGAGCCCCGCACTTTATCCTGGTGGCTCTATTTTTCTTCTTTATCGCTCCTATGATGAAGCGAAAATCGCGTTCATGGCTATTCTGACTGTAAACTTTGTCTTAATCATACTCGGTGTAATTGTCAACGTTACTATTTGCTTGGTTATGCTCCGTAAAAAACGTTATCAAAGGAACGGTTCTAACTTCTTCATTTTGCACCTATCCGTGACAGAGCTTGTTTACCGCGTGCTGGTCTTTCCAATTTTAATCTGGCTAGCAGTTCCCTCGTCGGCCATTACAACTCCTCTATGCAATGTGATGACTGTTTTCTCGCATATCTTCGGCTCCGTCGTCTTTCCAAGTCTTGTGGCCATAGCATTGGACAGATATCAAAACATCGCACACCCTTTGAAATCCTTGAGACTGGAACGCAAGCCCTTTCGTTGGGTTTCTCTGATTTGGTTGTATGCTGCCATCGCATCGTGCCCTTTCAGTGCCTGTATAAAAAGTGTTCCGGTGTTCGAAATTCCTGAAGCCCGCGGAATGAACTGTCAGCGTGACGGAGATGACTGTCAGAACCTGAAGATTTGCGACATTGAACAATCATCCTTGGGCCAAGCGGCAACAACGCTGTACTTTGTTATTGCGTTTGCCGTTCCAGTGATTGCTATGGTCGTTTTGTACACCAAAATTGTCATTTTCCTGAACAAAAGAAGTCGCAGTGGAATGATGCATAAAATGGCAGCGCGATCAAAGGCCAAAGCAGTGCGCATGCTCATTGTAGCCTTGATAGGTTATGTCCTTTCCCTGGGGCCCGCTGTTGTTTTTTCCATGGTAAGATCATACGGAATTTTAGACGATACCTCGTTTCATGTCATGTTACTGGTCAACTGGTTGTTCGAATGTGCTTCGTACACAAGCTCTCTGGGGAATCCTTTGATTTATGCGTATTACAACGGAGACTTCCGACGGGAAATTACTCAGTTGTGCAAAAGGATAAACAAAACCGAAGACTCAAGTGGAGTAGCCATAGTTGATTTGTCGCAACATTCACATCATTATTAAAGTTTGAACAATAAAACATCACTACATTCGTTTCAAGTCAAAATGCAGTTTGCGAATACTTTAAATTTGGAAACTGAGTAACATACGTCCTACTATAACCGCAGAAGCACACTTCAATGTGAAAGTTTGACTCCCATCAGAACAGTCAGGAAAATATAACTTGACAAAAAGACATTTCATCTCAAATGATTTAAGGTTCATATATTTCTGTCTTGTCGATGGTCAGGAGATGCCCGTCTTAAAACTATTTGAAGACCGCGTCTCATAATCATTAATTCAGCAATTGAGGCCAGCCCTAAGCCCGGTGGGAGGAAGTTGTCCTCAGTCTCAAGGCTGTTTTACTCTCGTTACGTAAGTCAACTACAAAAGCTTTGAATGGAAAGTAGCAATTGAAATTGAAGTCACGCATACAAGAGCGTTAAGAAATTCAACTGGGATGGTAGTAGCAACCTGTTGGCTATGATTCACAAAGCGAGATTTGTTGAGCGGCGGCGGATTCGATAACAGACTTTACACTGGAATTTATTGTTTTTACATCACCAATTCAATGGGCCACAGCCACCAAATGTTTGTTGAATCTTTCATCATTAATTAAAATCTGCAATGTTATACGTGGATTTCGAAATCATCTTGGGCTAAGAGTTTTGATTACATTTCCACTAATTCACAATTTAATTATATAAGGTTAAATTTTTATCAAGAACTTCTTGCTGCGAATATTATTGTGCCTTGTCTGGGTATTTTAGCAAAAAGCCTGATCTTGCGATCATCAATTAATTAAACACAAAACCACATAAAAAACAATGTTTTTTTGAAGCGTTCCGAATGTTCGTAGGATCAAGAGAGGATAATTATCCTCTCTTGGTAGGTTTAGTTGCTTTCTCAGTAACATTGAATTTATAAAAAAAAAGGAGCTTAGGAAACAATACTTGGCTCGACTCTTATGACATTTAATGTATGTAATTATCTAGCGATCAACAAAGGTGGTGGAAAATATGCAAATACGCGCAAACACTTAACTTTAATTTAACAAAAACTGAAATGAAAACGTAATGGAGCATGACATTTAG
>BLAZ01001058.1:360503-363003 GCA_014633955.1 Acropora tenuis
AGTCAGGGATGAAGCCATGTGAAGAGTAAAACCCACCACTTCTAAGGTTTTTACACCCCACAGCTGGG
The DNA here is from genome assembly GCA_014633955.1 of Acropora tenuis. Classification (NCBI taxonomy): domain Eukaryota; kingdom Metazoa; phylum Cnidaria; class Anthozoa; order Scleractinia; family Acroporidae; genus Acropora; species Acropora tenuis. The sequence continues at coordinate 360,572 of BLAZ01001058.1, forward strand.
TAATTTCAGGCATCTCAAATAGACAAACCATTCGGTGAAGGGAATAAATTAAGCTTCTCTGTTTGATTAACCAGCTGGCAATCATGCATTTTTTTTCTCAGTTGCTTCCTTCCTCGTGTGGTAAGGGTAGTCTCGTTTTTCTGTTTATATTATCTAAGGTTACTGTTGGGGTCACACTAATGCCTTGGCTCTTGAAGCCCTTTGATGGGAAACTAATTTTAGTTGTAATTTTGGTTGATATTTATTGAATTATCTGTGGAATGTTAATTTTTCCTTCAGGTTTCACACTACAGCCTGACCTTACATTCTAGCGACCACAGTATTATGTCAGATCCAGTGCCATCAGTTCGTCAGCAAGGGATAGTACAACAGTCCACTGAAGGTGGGGTCATTCATGCATTTTCTCCATTTTTTTTTTCTTTTTTAACAATTGGTTAATGACTAGCGTACCTTTGCTGGATGCTAGTGAATATGTAAATATACATCAGGTTCTTATAAGGTTAGAAGGTTTAATTTTTACTTACCATATTTACCTGTGTATAAGTTGACCTTTTACAGCCTAAGAATCGGTCTAAAAGATTGCCCTCGACTTATACATGGGTAAAAAACATGAGATAAAAAAAGTTCAGGACAAATATTTTTCGTTTAACCTTAGCATACTTGAAAGAAAATTATAAGATAATAAAAGATAAGTTTTTCAAGAAAATTCTTACTTAGAAATAAGAAAAACTTATTATTTGGCTCCAAAATGGGGGTTGACTTATACACGGGATCAACTTATATGTGGGTAAATATGGTATTATTACATTGTTATCAGGTCTTTCTTTTATTTTATACATGATCCCACAAGCTTTTAGCTTTAAGACTTAGCATGTTAAAATAAAGGCTTTCTATTCTATTCTATTCTATTCTATGCAAGTGTAAGGTTGCTAAGCAAGTGTTGCATGAGATGACAGCCAAGTGGACCTCTTGCTTCTCTTGTGCTTAGCAACTTCTCAAGTGCATCCATAACTTTACTTATATGGGTTTACTATGAACCGATTGTTTCACAGCAATGAGCATTTTGTCAAATTTTAGCTTTTCCAAACCTATTGAAAGCTTACAGACATGCGTTTTGATGGCTTCATCATGACATTGATGTGCGTCAATAAAATTATGGACACTGATGATGTAAGGAAGTTGCCTAGCTGAAATTTCATGACTTTGCTGGCTAAGTTATATTCTCTATTAATATACTGTACATTATTAACAATAATGAGAGACATTTTCAGTTTTTCCCACATAATACCAACTGATACCAAGGGATTAGACTTACAGAATTGTCTTTCTTTTCTGTTGAAGTTTTCCAAGTATCGTTCCTGTGTTCGGGTAAGAAGGCAGGAGTAGTTGACATGACAATTAAACTGAACTATACAACAGTTCAGTCTGGCATAGTAGAGTCAGAAGACCAGAAAATGCTGCTGATGGTCGTCAGAAGGGAATGTGCAGCAACAGGTATTATCATTCTATGTATTTTTTCCTTCCTTAGGGCTAAGACATTAATCAATTTTGTCCAAGAAGAGTAATCCATGGTACATTTTTTGAAGATTGGTAGCAGAACTTTGAAAAGTTCAGGTTAAATTTTTTTAAAATGCAATCCATCTGCATCCTTGCTGGTGGCTGCAACAGAAAGCACTAAACAGCCTCAGTGCAGTTATTTAGTCAAGATTCAGTCAACGATCATTATTGTTTTATTGGTGTGAAGACATAGTTCCGCATTCTAAAGTGCAGCAAAATAGCATGACAGAACTCTTTTAAAATTGAGGTGAAAACAAATTTGACTATATCTGATTCTCAATGTCCTTTGCCTTCAAAACAGTTGGAATTGATGAGAACACTGCAGTGAATCCTTCTACTTGGTCACGTGGTTTGATCGTGGGTCTTAGTGCTGGGCTGACACTGGTTTTGATATTAAGTGTAGGAATGTTACTGTTGTGTCGTTATTTGTGGAGGCAGCGGAAGCTGAGGATGGTGTTTCAAGAGGACTTGGAAATGTATCGCAACAGGTAATGTTAATGTATTGTACTTCCCAAAGGTGGATGTCACAGTAATTTTGGGGAGAGCTTGCACCAGTGTATCCATTGATATCTTGAGTGAACTGGTATCTACTTTGCTCCAGGTTTTTGGGATTCTCCTCTTTAAAAAAAATTAAAATTCCCTTATGATTGTTATTTGTGATGTAACTTGCATTCATGAGGCCCAAAATTCAGAGTGCAGTTGTAATGTATCACCTATATGCTGTTCTTTGAATGATGTTATTACCATTATCATGCACCTATACCACACAAACCCTTCACTGTTTTCTTCAGATCACTGGTATCAGCATGCTGTGATCATTCTGGACTACCAATATTTTAATTATTATTTTCAGCATGTTGAAGAGCAGCAAAACT
>BLAZ01001058.1:368003-370503 GCA_014633955.1 Acropora tenuis
TGAAAATGGAGCAACATTTAATAGCAGGACAAAGACTACCTCAACCCAACAATTGCCCTTATGATCTGTAAGTGCCATTGTCTTTATGATCACTGAGACAGACTATTTAAGATCCTCAACCTATCTGCTCTGATTAAGTGGCTGGATTTGTTCCTTGGCTGTAATGTAAATGACCAACCGGTTTGCCCTGCTTTGACAGCATTTGCTAGCAATGTAACATAATCCACACACAGGGGAGGGCATGGTGTTGGTGCTGTCACACCTTCTGTACTGAGAACTCCTGTAATCCCATGCTGCTAACCTCAGTGGTTTCATTGTGAAGGCAGCACCATTATAGAAGTAGGTATCGTTGTGAAGCACTTTGAGTCCTAGGAAATTGTGGTACAAATGCCACAGATTTGTCATATTATAGGATACTTTAATAGAATTCGTCCTTCTAGGTGAGTGAAGTCTTGAGAAGGACCTTTTTTAGTGACTGAAGGTTTAACAACCTTTGTTCAAGTTGTTGAAATGACAGTGGCTAATGAGAGTCCTCCTTGGGATGTCATCTCCCCCCCCCCCCAGGTGGTCTTGTTCCATCAAGTTACACCACTCCTGGATTCAAGTCATTTTCAACTGAGTTGATATAATTGACATGACATCTTTTTTCAGCTATTTGTTGATGAAAAATTGCTGGGAGTTCAACCCAGATGAAAGACCTACATTTAGCTTGTTGGGAAAACAGTTGGAGCACTTTGCAACAAGACTAACACAGAATAGCATCAAGTTTGAATATCTTCCTGAATCCACTTGTTGATGGTAATTATTAGCCATGGAACAATCTAGAAAGCTGCCGTCAAGCTGAAATATTGCTGCACCTAGTCAATTTTTCTATGCTTTTTTGCTGTTGTACATAAAAATGATAATTTTGGCATATTGTACAGAATTGAATGATAAGTCTGTATCCAATGAATATAATGGCAACTTCTTGGATGTTGTGCTTTAAAGGCTGGTAAAGAAGGTTGATGGAGGATGAGGTAACAGTGCAATTGGTTTTGCCTGATTCACTCTTTAAAACAGGCAAAGATTTTGAGCAAAAACTGTCAAGGCAAGGTTAAACCTTAAAAGATTATTAATAATCATTCAGAACCAATGCAATGTAGTTCTGGCGAAGCTGTCCTTGTGCAGGTTTGTTACCTTCCATCAAAGCTTTCAACTGAAGTGCATCTGTTCCTCAGCATTAGTTTGGTCTTCTGCAGTCATTTTCAACTTACCAGACCTTAAATTCCAAGCACCGTGTCGTAGAGAAACATGGAGCACCTGTATTTTGTGCCAGTTTTCTATTATGAACTCTCTTTCTGGTAGTGCAAGGGTGTACACTGTACACATTTTATTTACATTTTGGTTGTTGAGTGTTTGTTAGAAAATTATAAAATTTAAAAGGCATGAATAGCCCAAGGGGTAAAGACAATACTTCAAGGTGTTTGTGAGTCCAATGGTTAAGAATTCTGTTTAAAGTAAGAATGCCCAAATTTATATTTCTACTAGCAAGAGGTATTTTTCCATGAAGATCTTACATTGATAAACAACTTCCTACAAAATTTAGTAGAACTGTGCAGCACACATTTTTGAAATATTATTGGTTCTCTCAAGGTTTGCAATTTTTTTATGTTTGTTCTTGGTCTTCATTATCAAGATTTCAGAAGAAATGTTCTCATCATTAGTAATTTCTTTGAAGTATGATGGCTAGGAACTTAATCCTAGCCTCGGGACATTTATATGTTATAGTTTAGGCAGAAATGACCTCTGGCAGTGGGATTCACAATAATATTTACTTGTGATCCTTAATTATACTCATCTTTTGAGTCAGGGGACAAACAAAATTGTGAATCAGACTTAATTGAAATCTTTTTGAATTTTGACTTTAAAGATATTTGTTGTGGGAGAGAACTTGAAGACACTGGTCATCCTTTTTGTACATAATATACCAGGGAAGAGAAGGCAGACATTTTCCAACCAGTCTAAATTTAAAAGTAAATTTTCCAAGTATCATTTAACTTAATCTGCATGGGTTTCAAAATATGCCACACTCCCTTTCAAGAATTTCTTTCTCCTTTATATATATATATATATTGTTATAATCATTCAAAGTTACAATGTTTACCCCAAATTGGTTGCCTGTCATTATTGAGTCCTGTTTGCTTTGTTTGAAAAGAATACAGCTGTTCCCTAGAGCTGGTTCTTTGTGATTCATACAAATCAAACACTTGAGATAGTAAATACAGCCAGGTTATATTTTTGCTAAGTTAATCTTACTGCAAGTCAAAAAAAGTTAAACTAAGTTTTGTGCTGTAATTTAGATTGTGTATAAATTTGTCACTCTAACCAAAAGGAATGAACGAAACTAATTATTATTATTGAAACATTTTCTGTTTCACTTATGCACATTGTAATGCATGGCATTAAATTTACCATAAATTTTGGCTATTCCTGCATGCTGTTGCATGTTTTTTCTTTGATT
>BLAZ01001059.1:12158-17158 GCA_014633955.1 Acropora tenuis
CCATTGAGACATCCTTCCACTGAGCTATCTGAACCTGGGTACATATGATGTGGTTCTGTTACAACTGTGCATGGCCAAGGACTACCTAAAATTACTGAAAGGTGTGCATTGTAGCAAGTTAATTGATAATTAATATTAATAACTGCTTATGTAGCACTCATCCAATCATGATCTACGCACTTTACAAATATGAAAAATAAGAATTCAATAAAATTAGCACTGTCTTAAAATAATTTTCAAAAAAGACAAGTCTTAAGTTTACCTTTAAAAAGTCTTAAATTATCACAAGGACTGATATAATTGGTTACTTTGTTCTGGAGTTCAGGGGAAGAAACAGCAAATGCTTTAGCGCGATAAGACTTAAATTAAAGCTAACAGGATTCACGTGTAGTGTTGAAGATGAGTGCAGCCTTCTTGACATTCAGTAGCTGCATATCAGGTCTTGAATGTAAATAGGAGACTGTTGGTGAAGAGCTTTGTGTGTAAGCAGAATAATATTATTTTGAACTTGATTCGCTCAGAAACCGAAAGTCAGCACAAGTTGCATAGGATTGAAGTATTATTGTCATACTTGCGGGACCATGTGATCAGCCAGGCTGAAGCACTCTATACTGATTGAAGCTTTTTGATAACATAACATATTTCAAGACATGATTTTCATACATGAAATTCACATATTTGAACTGTGGATTGAAAAAAATGTCAATGATCCACTCAGTTTCTTTTTTTTATTTTTCAAATACATGAATTTCATGTATCAAAATCATCTATGTAGATCTATATTCATCATCTACCAGCTTATCATCGACCCACATAACGACCAGCACCCAGTTGGCCTAATAGCTCAAATGGTAGAACACTGCACTGGCCTTTCTCGCAACTATACTACTTAAGAAGTGCTAAAAACTGTAAGGATCATTCACGATCATATTTGGGGACATTGTTAAGTAAAGAGTTAAGTACCAGTGATCCTATTTGAAGGTTACAAAGGAGTGAAAAACAGTCTCAGTGACTTTTCCTGGATAGCAATTTTCTTCTACAGGAAATGTTTTGAAGATGATAGTGTTATTAATGCAAAGATGCTTTTATTACATGACTCATGCAATTTCAGGAAAAAATCAAGCAGCTCCTAAAAGAGCTTAATGTGGAAAGAGCATTAGTCTAGGGATCTCCTAATTATTGATCCTTATGGAAAATGTAATGTGGGATATTTTATAGCGCCTATAAATTATTCCAAAGACTCAATGCACTTTACAAGGGTTAGTGGGGGACTTCTTTATGGCATTGAGAGACATGCTACACGAAGGCTAAATTTATAATGCATTAACTGAGTCACTTGTTCTTCTCAATGATCTCCAACTCAAAATTGTCTCTCTTTGAGCAATTTATACTATTTTCGTTCTTTGTTAGACTAAAACCAATAATTTTATGCAGCAAACACTGCGTACCTCATTAAGAATACAGGGCTTTTTATTTGGCTTGATCATGACTTAATCGCTATTAGGGCAAAGAAATGCAATCCATTCAACACTAGCAAAACGAAAGGTAAAAGGTTCAAATCCTGCTGACAGTCCGTGACGATTTATCGACTGTTCATTCAGTGCTTGCGCTGATCGTAAACAACTGAGCGACGGGATTGACACATAAAAGCAAAATAATGAAGTTAAAAGAATACTTTTTCGCAGACGATTTAGAAGCTTAAAACATGTTCAAAGTAGCTCTCTTGTTAAACTATGTAAAACCTAAGTTATTATAAGGGCGCATAGAGATCCTCGCAACAACACGTAAGTGACAAATTTTTCGTGAACAGCTGGTTGGATGTTCTATTTAATTTACTCACCCAAAACATGAAATTAAACACGAAAAACAGCGTCTTCATGCAGACAATGTTACAGAATCCTTCGTTTCTGCCCTTCATGTTTTCTCTGTCAGTGAAACAAGCAACACAGCTTGGCTCAACTCCACAGATTTCTCAAAAAGCTTCAAGAATGCCAAAAATGGTCGAAAAAATCATATGCATCGGAAGCGGGCTTGAGTGCCGCGAAGTTTAGGGTAGCCAATAAGATCGCATGTTTTGTTTCCATGTGACTATAGCTACTATAGTTAGTAACTATGATGTGACTTCTGCTCGAACCGAAAATATTGGATTGTTGGACAATGGAATGTTTTACACGAGGAAGTGCACGTATAGAACAACATTAGCACTGTCAGGAGCTCCTGTATTGTCAGCGGATTTTTCAATGACGCCCAATTCCTCTACCGCTAGCACACGTGACCATCTGACTGCTTGCTGGTTTTCCTCGGTGTAAGAACCTGTCATATTATTTTTTCTTTGCTTCGTTAACTCATGCTAGGTTTTGGCTGTTGTTAATGGTCTCTTGCTTCTTTTGTTTTCTTTGTTTTACGTCATCCTTGAGTTTGACAGGTTCTTAAACCGAGGATGAGCCCTTCTTGCAATTGGCAGCGTTGACAGTAAAAGTCCGTGGAGTAGATTTATGGATTCTTTTGTTTATTCTTTTCCCCTGTTTTTTTGTTTTGACATATCACTTTTGGTGGCATCTGATTCTATGCTTTAAAAATTACAAAGAATTGTATACTGCATCTTAAAGTTAAAGCATTGTCCATCTTTCAAACGTGAGCACAATAACTGCAGAATCCTTGAATTAATGAACTAGACAAAACTGTTCAGCGTCCAGTTCCTGCGAACGAAAGCGTAAACATTTACTAGAAGTGACAAGTCCTTCCTTGCTGCACCAGTTTTGATTCTCTAAATTCTCTCGCTGTCAGGGTCCTATCTCTCTTCGCTATGAACGAGGAGATGGATACCCTCTAGAATCTCGAGATCTGTTGGCCGTAAAATGCACAAGCAGGACCAATTTTTACAGCGAGTGTGTATTGGAGAGATCGATTTATTAGAGTCAAGTTCCTGTGCTGCTTCCAAGTATGGAAATTTCGAGACAATCGTATCTCGATTTTTTTCCTGAATTAAGAACAATTTCCGCCGGGTCGCCACGGGTGGAAGAACTTGATTACCGTATTTACTCGAATAAGCGCAGCCCTCGATTAAGCGCCGCCCTCGAATAAACGCCGCATCTGGGACAAAAAAGTTAATAAGCGCCGCAACCCCAATGCTCTCACCGCTGATATTTTCGCTCTCGTTATCATGAAACTCTCGGGTTTTTTCTCCGCGTGAATTTCTCTCGTAATTCTAGATTTACTGTCAGTTTAGTATCAGTCCATAGGAAAATTAACAGATAGAAAGTGTACCGTTGAATAAAAACGTAGAAAAAGTAAATTTGCCTGGTACATTGTTTAAATATGCGCCGCCCTCGAATTAGCGCCGCTCTCGAATAAGCGCCGCACTTGTGGCGCGAAAAATTATATAAGCGCCGCGACGCTTATTCGAATAAATACGGTAATCTATAAACAGTGAAATGTGCAGATGTCGGCTTTAACTTGGAAAAGTTATCAGCACTGCAAAGTACGAGGTGATGATTCCAACAAACTGAAACAAAACAAAATATATTTATTTTATCTCGTACTATTTGTCCTTGATAGATTACTAATTACTGTAATCACTGCCTGATCACATTTTCCAGCCAGCTTCCGTGATAACAGAGTTACGATACTTAAAATGTCTTAAAGCAAGGTGGATACATGCTTGCACTATCTCCCTGCATGTTGTGGCCATCACTCCACACCTAAGCACAACCACATCCTCAGGAGAATGACTGAGACAGCCGTTTCGGCCTTCTTAAGCCTCGCCTACCACGCAATCGTTTTTAGGGGACTCGTATGCAAGTCTTCTAAAAAACGATTGCATGCAATGGAGGCTATGTTATGGCAAGGCCAATAATGCCGAGGCGGGTGCGGCAGCTGTCATGATTACGGACGGAAATCAGCCTTACAGTAAGCACCCTGAACAGTTCACGCATTTTACGAGACTAGAACTCATGTAAATTGTATGGAGCTTTTACACCCCAGGCTGCCTACCGATGAGGCCCAAAATCGATTTATGATGACAGCGATACGACAAATAAATGCATTGCACTGCACGAGTGCCGACTTACTCTTGTCATCAATTTGTAACAAGACGGCTCTCTTTTTTCAAGAGAACAAGAAGTTTGGTATTGTAAAAAAAAGGATCCGACAAAACAGCTATTTATGAGCATTGAACAGTGTTATAACCAATTTCCAGCTTCAAACCACTAATATGTTCACATGATGAAGTAAACTGGCACGGGTAAATGCCATTAACGGTGGCATGGATTTAGTTGACGGGTACTTTTTCCCACGAATATAGTAAGGCCTTCATTCCTGTGGAAACTGCGCATGCGCAAACAAAATTCCAACAAAGAAATACTTCTGGACGCGGTGCCAATAGATCGTACCAAACGATTTTCCCGAGATTTCGGCGCGCTCGCGCAAGAACACTCCCTTCTAGTTTCAGAGCCATTATTCAAGTCGTGTTGTGTTCCATTGAGTACGTACTGGTGCATACGCATAACAAGTACGCATGCTTGCTGAGCAAACAAAAAGTACTGAAAAGTAGTCTGGGTTTGATATGTGAAGACTGTCTAGATCCCAATAAGATTCATTAAAATACAAACCATAAATCTCGTAACCAAACGGTGGCAATTTCATTGGATTAAACTAAGTAGGCAAGTGAGGTTCAGCGTGAAAAAAGGCCTACAGTAAAGAAGATTTGCGTCCCCTCGTGCATCAGGCTTCCACGCTGCCTGGCCAGGGTGATATGGTTGAAGGGTGTTGGCCACACTACAGGGCTAGTGTGTCTGTCAATCTTTCTTTCACCCTTTTTATAATACTTGCTTCCTCACGAAATCTTTTGATTTGAAAAGTCTGAAAGGTCCTCCGTTATGCTCTTGTCTTTTTCCGGGATAACTCCCTCCCCCTATCAACCACCACCCTTGTTAGTCGCATAGACAAGTAATCAAACTAACCGCCAGAAAAAAAGATTCGTTAATCACCGCCAGTCCCCC
>BLAZ01001059.1:32158-34658 GCA_014633955.1 Acropora tenuis
CACGCTTTCGCGTGAACAAAGGGCATCAACTGTTCAATTTATGCCAAGGAATATTTCTTACCACTGCGGAAAATCCACAAAAAAATTGTTAATTTGTTTCTTCATACCCCCAATGTCTTTTCCAGCTATTAATTGGCTAAAGATAGAATTCCCAGGAGATGCGATAATGGATACCGGCTTGGTGTGGGTTCAAAAGGGACTTTGTACATAGGGTCCACATCCTCCTACAACACCTTAACTGTGAAAAAGGTAGTGATCGAAAAAGGCTAAGTTTCTCTCGTTCACTGATGAGTATTCAAAAATTTACCTTGCCCCACGGCATAAATTCCCGAGGGAAACAACGGTAGCAAAACTGGCCGTGTGTTTTAGCTGTTCAATAAATGCGCATGCTCGCATTTCCTTTATTTTGTATCAATATTAATGCTGTATATACCATATGGAGGAGAAAACTGTTCTCGCTTTCAAATATATATGCCAACTAAATTATTAAAACATTGAGAGAACAGAGCGCTGCGTAGCTTAGTAAGAAAGGGATCTGTCACACATGGTCTAGGGGCCGACATTTCTCTCCCTTCCTGCCTGTCCGAGAGGGCTTAGCACGCCGGGCTGAAATCTCGGGGAGCATCGTCAAGATACAGCGCTCTGGCAACACGTCCAGAGGTACCGTTGTCCAGGTTAGCCCTTTTTCTTTAGTCCGCGCATGCGCAAGAGCCTCCTCCTAACCCTAAACCCAATATTGTACAATTCAAGGTGCCATATATGAAGTACCTGCTTCTCAGACAAGCAATAACGCTGTCCTGGCGTCTTAACACCGCGGTTGTGCGTTACTTTGCTGTTTCGTTCGTAAAAATGATAGCTTTCATGTTGATCTGGCCGGTTTCTAGGGATTCATGATCAGCAAATGTGCATAATTTCATGCCACTTTTCTTTTAAACAAAACTTACTCATCACTCTGTCAGAGAGAAATTTGACAGCATTTAACCGTTTTACATACGCCAAATGAATCATTTGTCAATTCACTAAAGACAATTAAAGTCTATCCCATAAAAGCGTTTCTGAAGAACTTCTCAACAAAATAATCATCCCAAAAGCAAGCGAAGCCTTTCATTTAGGAAGTTGGAACAAAAGATTTAATAATTTGAAAGGAAATCGAGCAAAAACAAGCAAACATAGCAGAAGTATTCGCGTTAAAAGTCGTTTTATCGCCAATGAAAGGGAAATTTACGTAAATTCATTTATGTTTCGGACACCTATTCGAAGGCTTCAAAATCTAGCGAGATCTTTTCGATTATTTTGAATCTTTAAAATCCATGGACCGAAAGATTCTAAACAAAAAGGGGTTTCTTGATTGTTCTAATTTACCAGTACTTTAAAACCTAAAACTGCGCCTAAAAGGGCAATTCATTCGCCAAGGACATCGATACAAGCTGTGTTTTGACTGATTGGCTGTAACAGGGCGAAAGTAAAGGCAGGTGGACATACGCTAACACCAGCCTCCTGGTCTGGATGGGGTAAAAATGACTTGCGTCATCACTGAGGTAAAACTTTTTCACTCTATAAGCACTAATGAAAGACTAGGTGAAATTTGGCGCGAAAACATGATATCTTCACACCTGAAAATAACATGTTATCTTCACGCACGAAAAGATCATATCATAAACAGAACATTACATGACCGCTTAGAGATACGAAACTCCTCCTCTCGTGTTGAAACATATTTCACGAGTGCGCGCATGCGAAATTTAACAAATACGTGGATGCGTGCAAATAAAGAGTCGGTCAAAACTCGCGCGACCTGAATTCCAAAATGATGGCTTATAACGGAGACTTTTACAGCTGATAACATCTTGTGTTGGGGTCACAGTTGTTTGTTATTGTCTTCCTTTAAAAGGACCATCCTAGGGTATACTTTTTCTGGTGCATCTCAGAGAGTTTCTCCTTTGATCAATTTCAAGCTTTGACTAACTTCATTAATTTTGTTTTCAAGATCCTTGAGTTGTTCTTCGCTTATGCAACATTTTCCGTGACAAGAACGCCCCTGCGTGCCGGTCGTTCCGTTTATGGGCATCATGAAAAATTCATCTAAACAAATGAAAGAAAAACAAGCGATACGCCTCAATTACTAGTAATGAACTCATCTATCAATTAACAAGTTAATTGCTTGAACCAATTGTACAATCAATCGATCGATCAATAATGCGTCCATTTTTGTCTACCCGTCTGCGTCAGTTACAAGTGTGACGACAGTGTCACTTCCACTCAATGGAAAACAATCAACAAACAGCAATACAATAACAAACCTTTCCTTGCATGGCCACCACATCGAAATCTGCGAAAGAGGTCCCAGGCAACTCCAACGAATAAAAGAAAAGCGGCTAGACCCAAACATGTGAAAAACATCGGAGAGAACAGCATGCCTTGGTGATGAAATAAGTTGCGGTCATCTTCGTTTTCGTTGTCGAATTTTCTCTGTATAAAAGAGGGTATATTTTGTTTGTTA
>BLAZ01001059.1:39658-43078 GCA_014633955.1 Acropora tenuis
GGTGCTAAAGGAGTACGCGGAATTTTTAGTGCAACCAGTGAAAGAATAAAACTGCCTTCAGTATGGAAGCTCGCCGACCTTACTCCCCTCCCAAAAGTGAAGCAAGTGTTAGATCCTAAGAAAGAAATGCCTCCAATTTTCGTAACTCCTTCCCGCTCTACGAATTCCGACGACTTCATTGTTTCTGATTATATCAAGCCAACATTGGAGGAAAAGTTAGCTCCAAACTAGTTTGGTACCATTGCTGGCTCCTCCACTGTTAGTGCTCTCATAAGCGTGGTGAGCAAATGGCTTGAAGCTACTGACGGCAATGCAGCAGCTGTTCGAGTGTTTCTCTTAGATTATAGAAAAGTATTTGGTCTTGTTGACCATCGCACCCCGGCCAACAAGCTGCAACAGCTAAATATATCCCATAGCGTCATCAATTGGGTTGTTGATTTCCTCTGCAACAGATCACTTCGAGTAAAGCTCAGCAAAGACTGTCTGTCTGAGTGGAGTAAAGTCCCTTCTGGAGTGCCCAAAGGGACCAAGCTTAGTGCCTGGCTGTTTTTACTTATGATTGATGATCTCTCGGTGTCTAGTGTCTTTGAAATGTGGAAATACGTGGACGATACTACGGTCTCAGAAATGTATACCTAAAGGTCAGTAGAGCAAGGCTTAAGATGCAGTAGACCAGCTGAACAGAGACAGGACATAGGAACTAACCATTACTTTTAGTCGTACCAGTTCATAGTCCCCTAGGGCACTGATTGACAGTCTACCTATCGAGTCAGTTGGCAAGACAAAGTTGTTTGGGGTTACCATAAATAAAAGCTTAACTTGGAACGATCACATAAAAGAACTTTTGAAGAAAGCATCTTGCAAACCGTATTTTCTAGTTCAGTTCAAGCGGGCGCAGATTACACTTTAAGATCTAGTGGCAAATTATCGTGCGTGTATGAGATTGTCATTAGATTATGCCTGCCCCCTTTTCCAGCACGCGCTTCCAAAATACCTTCAACTAGATCTCGAAAGAGTGCAAAAAATGGCCCTGTCATGTATTTTTCCCCGGGTTCCTTACTGTGAAGCTCTTAAGCTTGCCAAGATCGAGCCTATTAGGGACCACCACAACCACCTCACTAAAAAAACTGTTCCAGTCAGTTGTGAACGATCTCTCAAGTATATTACATTATTTGCTACCGACACGCTATAATGCCGTATATAACTTAAGAAGAGAAAGGAGGTTTGCCCAACCATTATTCCGAGAAAAAGAGGTTCGCGAACTCCATTGTAAATAGGTGTGTTTCAAAGGAAATATACTGTAACAGTTAAGTGCGTTTTTATTCCACAAGCTTGTGAGTTTATAAATTTTCACGTTAGATTTAATAGAGGTTTTTTACTATTATTATTACTAGTATTGTAAAGTCACGCAATTCAGTTAGGTCTGCAAAATGTCTATTAATAAAACACGGTGTCTCTCTCTCTCTCTCTCTCTCTCTCTCTCTCTCTCTCTCTCTCTCCCCCTGGGAACTGAGTCATAACCATGAAACCTTTGCTGTGTTTGTCTAAACCGAAATATGCGGTAGCGTTGATTCCGTAGATAATTTTTCCTTGAAAAACGAAAAGCATCTCTAGGGTTGCGAAGAACTTTTCTAGAGAAATAAACCATTAAATAAACAAAACTCCCTAAAAGAGTTCCGCCATCTTTAATTATTGTTACCATTACATGAGTTCCCAATTTTTTCAGGTTGATACTGTATACCAAGTAAATTGCCAGCTCAAATGTTAAAAACACTTTCAGTGTACCTTGATTTAAAAATGATCATTTGGGTAACTGGAGTTCTGAGAAGGACTGCTTTTGGCTACCGAGGTTTCGACAACCTGTGCGGAAGTCAACTTCAGAGTCAAGTGATCGCCCTTAGTCATTTGAAAATTCAAAGACTCTGGTGAGCGATTTGATTGGTGAACAACTTTTTTTTTCAGTGTCAACAAATTTTTTTGAGTTTGGGAAAAACCTGTTACTTCTAAAACTGTTCACATTAAACTTAATTCCCTAAAGTGTCAACGCAATCTTAGCCACAATTTTATTAGTTTTTGACAATTATACGTTAACCTCACTAAATAAGGTGACCTACCCAACAGTTGTCATGGAAACAAAGGCCCACCAAAAGCCTTCCCATGTTCCCTTGGTAAACGATCTGGGAAAGTTTTCTTCGTTTTTCCTGTTTTCCTAATAATGCAACCGCAAATGAGAAGTTATTAAATATTGTCCCATAAACGAAGTTGACAAATTTTAAATATGCCATCCTATGTATACGTATGTGTTTTTGTTAAGAACTTTTAACACGTAAAACGTTCTTGATAATAGTGCAGTAATGTTTGAAGCTTTTTTCACATCAGCGATGTACTTATGGATCAAGATGATGTAGTCAGTGGTTGCGATTTTCTCCTGAGATACTCTTATATCGATGAAGTTCTACATGCTATCACTTAAAATGATTCAAATCTGGTAAACTGCTTATGATTAAGATGATATTCCACAATAAAATGACCAAAAAATCTCACCAATAACCAGGCGATTATTCCAGCAATAAACGACAATATCAGGGTCAGGAGCAATACTGGCCACGTGGTAAAGAGAGACTTCAACATTTCCAGTGACCGAGTTCCTTTGAAAACCACAAAGGCAATCCCTGCACCTGGTACCATGGGAACAAGATTAACAAGATTGGAATGTTTCTTGGAGTTGCAGTCAGCTTCTAAGTTCACAACCACTGGAAGTTTGAGGTCCGGTTCATCAGTTGCTGAACTGTTTGCAATAAGACTGGTACTGTATTGGCAACACTCATACAGCAAAACCTCCAGAAACCCTATCAAAAATTGCAAACAAGGAAAATATTTTCTTCCTTTTATGCGCCAATTTTTTTTTACATAAGACTAAAAAGGCGAATACTATATGAGTTTGTACAGGAACACAGTGGCTAGTTATTGTTGACGTTGCTTTTGTTTTAGTAAATCAATATTAAGAAGTGAACGTAAACAAATGCGGGTGTAAATATGAAAAGAACAGCAATTTATACTTCCCCCGGTCGAAATATTTCATATTTTACTTAGCATTATTATTTACCGAATTTCAGCCAAAGATTTGCTCCAGTCACTTGTGTACATAATCAGTAAATGTCATAAGCGATTATCGATTCGAGAGATTGAGTTGCAGTTATTATTTTAAAAGAAACTGCAGTTTCAGGGGTTAAGTGGTATTATTATCACTTTGTCGGGCATTGTGGCGCATTTTGCGGGCTAAAATGGAGAGTTTGGCGGGCTAAAATGTATTTTAGCCCGCTGAAATAAACCAATAAAAAATGAGAATCAAGTAATCGTACGATCTAAGCAGCCAATCAAAATCGAGAAGCCATTTCAAAGTTTGTTGACGTTTTCTCA
>BLAZ01001059.1:61042-63542 GCA_014633955.1 Acropora tenuis
TCCTTTCAGAGATCATAGCTCGAATTCCATAGGGACATGATCTTCAAACTTTCAGAACTGACGAAAGAAATTATAGAGTTATGCTAAGTTTATCGTTTTTTGCCTAAGCGTAATAGCAATTAGTATATACCACACAAGTGAATAGTGCTCTTGGCGCGCGCTGATTGGCTAGCCCGGAGGTGATTATCCAAGTACTATTCACCTCCACTTCGGTGAATAATTGTTAAATATTGTGACTTCTCTTGCATGTGCTATCAAAGCCAGTCGAGTTTTGCGGTCTTGCTAATAGTGCCAAAAGGGCATTGTTTAGTTTTCAAATGCGTGTCAATAAAATCAGAATATTTTTAAATATATACACCTTAAAAAGTCGGAAAACAAGAGGAATTAAGACACTAATCAATTCAATAAATTAAGATCGCTTTTCACTTTCGAACCAAAAGCGAGGGGGTGCGCTTTTCAGTAATTCCTCAATGTCAATGATGGTTCCTGTCTTCATTTGCACTTTCTTCTTAAGTATCTTTGGCAAATGTTCAAACGTAATGGTTTCCGCTGTTTGGAGATATCAATGAACGTGAAAACGAGCCCATAGCGATGACTTCCAATTTGTTGTTAATGGTCTAATATAGTTTTGTCAACAACCTAAAAGACGGAAGCAAAATCACAAAGGCAATGGACCACAGCAACAAAGTCGCGAAAACTAAAACGGCTTGTTCGGTTAATTTCAACATTTCAGTTTGGGGAAGAAGTTTCATTATATATGATTATTTTTTACAAAGTTTCGCTTGAATAAGAATCACAGATGTCGCCCCCTGAAAAAATCAACGAAGAATGGAAAAATAAAAGAAACATCAGTGCGCGTGTACCGCTAAAACACGGCTTTCTCTAAGAATGAAAATGTAACTTACCATCTATCGTAAATGACAATAAATCAAGTTTATCATTATGGTGGACTCTTCAGAAGAGGGCGGGCAATCGGATATCGCTACTCAGGAAGCAAAGAAAATATCGAAGTCCCCATTTCATTTAGTGGGTAAAAGCACAGCAAGAATGAACAACGGGGTAACAACATGCGAATTGAAAATGACAGAACCCTCGTGATGCTTTGAATGCTTTTTTCTCTCTCTTTCGTGTTGAGAATTCACACGATATTCGCTCGAAAAGGCTTTGGAGGTTTCTCTGGCGTGCTCAGTGCTTGTTTCATCGAGTTGTAGACACCGAGGAATAAAAGGACACTGTGAATTACTGGCTTTATTTTACAAGGCTCTTCTTGAGTTGCTCTTCTTTCTTGAAATGATTTGCAAACCGCCAAAGCGCTTCAGTTTTGTTTTAGCTAACAAATTTTTCAGTGTTTTGACAACTAGCTTAATTAAACGAGCGAAATATCCGATAAAAATATCTGACCTGGGAGTCAGATCTGATTTTAGTCCAAATGATAAAAAAAAAAAATGAATTTTCCGACTCTGATAATTCTCAATCAACCACATCCCCCACAAGCCTCGTCCGGTATATTTTAACAGAATGTTTGGGTGGAAACAATTAGTCGTGTCTGATTATCAAACAGGTCCTATTCTCGTTTTGAAAATGATAGTGAATGAGATCAGTACTTTCTATTTCAACTAAAAACAAACACTACACAAAAAGTCCCCTAGCAAAGGAGGCTGTTTTTAAATCGCTTAATGATGTTTTGACAGGAGGCGTAATCCATTATTTTCTACTTTTGTTTACGTCCGACGCAGGTGATTTGTGGATAAGGGGAAGGACTATAAAAGCTAGATAATGACCAACGCTAGTTACTCAAGAAAGGGGAGCTGCTAAATTTCAGATCCTTTAATCAAGGTAGGACATAGCTATTAGCGATAACTGAAATAATCTTCTCTTTGTTTCTGGTTATATGCTTTTTGCCCGTTGTTAATCTGTTAGCGCATCTACAGCGGTGCAGTTTTAGCTTTGGACAGTGTTCTTTTTAACGTAATTTCATGCCCGTGGTAAGCGTTTAGCTTTCTACAGTGACTGGTAGCCTTGCACAGAGGTAATACAGTGCCCGGGCAGGTGATGATCCAACTCAGAATTACTTTCCAGTAACTCAGACACGCCTCAGTTCTTAGGTTTAGTATTCATGCACGACCCCACTAGCTGCATAGCTTTTATTATCATCGTGCTAAAATAAAGGCTGTCTGTTGTCTGTCTGTCTGTCCTTACCGTGCACCTTAACATAGTTTTTTTAAATTTATTTGAGGTCTCAGCTTTCTTCCGTATTAAATACGTTATTTAACCTAAAGCTTCAAGTACTGAATGCATCTAATAACTAAACTATTGGTTCAGTTGAGCAAAGTTACGACGAAGCAGTCATTAGCATAGCCGGCTGAATGACATCAGTTAAATCATGAGATATATGCATTTGCAAGGACCAAATTTCGTTTATAGCTTTATAGTGACGATAAAAAACTGTGGGGAATTGGTGGGCCTATTAACATGTAACCCTCAAACTTAATCCCAGTAG
>BLAZ01001059.1:365667-367058 GCA_014633955.1 Acropora tenuis
AAGAACGTTTTGTGATTGCTGGTTCATACTAGAGTCCCAAGGAGGGTTAAAACCCAGCTAGTGTAAATCGAAAAGATTTTTGAATTGCCAAAAAAGTCCTAGCGGAGTAGAGAACTAGAAATGGCAAGTAGAAATCTTTACTTTTGAAACAAACAAACAATCAGAAAAGACAACTTGAATAGGGCGGCACGAGATAATGGACCTTTTCATTTATTCGGCAAATGAGCATGCGTAAATGCCATATATTTTCTGCCAGTATGCACCAGCTGGTACCGTATGGAAGGCAACATGGCTTGAATGATGTCCCTGAAAGTTGAATGTGCCACTTGAATGTGCCACATTGAGGAAAAAGGTAGAACGCTGTGCTATTTATTTAAAAATTGCTACTAGTAATGAATCGGGTGAAGTGGATGAAAGGGATCTATCACCATGTGCATTTCCGCACAGGAGCAAGTTAATGCCAGATCATAATTATTGTGAGGTTCTTCAACATGTGGGTAATGTTTTCAGTCTGTTGATAAGAGCTTGTTTGAGATGTTTGCTGTTTCTAAGATTCTAGGATATAGGATTGTTGTCTAAATTATTAAATAGACTCATTAACGAGCCTATTGGTGATTCCACTGTCTTGACCACTTAGCCTCGTCTGCATGCAGTTGTAAACAAATCATACTTTGCCTGCAAGCTCTGTTCCCAGCGCCTATTCGTCCTTGATATTTATAGCCTCTCCTCGGACGAAATCCCGGAAAAAGATGCTGACTCGAAGAAATTGTATTAATGAACAGTCCGGTCTTCATTTTTCTTTTAGATCAAGCCGAAAGGACAGCCTCCGATTGACAGCTTCAGACCGTTCCTTAATTATTGGCGTGAGCAAAAAGTAAAGAAATCAGTTTACTTGGTTTATTTCTCGTTACCTGTTCAGGAAGGCTCAGGGCTTAACATTTTCTTTGTGTCAATAAGTAATGCTCCACGCGACAAAGCGACACAGTCAAAACTTCAACTCAATTTTTCCGATTGTGAAACTCTCAAAATGGACGGTCTGCAACTATTAAGAATCAATTACGTTGAGGGTCCACAAAACCTGTGTTTACTTGTTAACAGTGTCGACGAGTAGCCCACTTGTTCAAGCCCTTACTAAATCTATCCAGGATGAGCAGAGAGATTAGGGTCCTTGGGTTTTCAGGCAGACCTATAATTTTCGTCAAGTTTAATTTTATGGTTATAGGGCGTTTTAGGATCAGTAAACCTCGTTTTGCTGTTTAATCTTGGTTGACTTTTGAACAAACGGGCGCTGGTATCTTTTGACCATTAAAGTTACCCCTAAATCTCTTGAAATCGACCAAGCTGTCTTCTGTTTGCTCTTACAAACTTCTTCTTCTTCTTCTTCTTCTTCT
>BLAZ01001059.1:382747-390247 GCA_014633955.1 Acropora tenuis
AAAATCTCCAAACTTCAATGCCATGCTTTCAAGATAAAGGTATTTCGTTAAACTTTGCAACTTCCGCATGATGTTTGGAAGCCTTTCATGCCGAGTGGTAAGTCAAAACGCTTCAAAAACATGAAAGGATGAAGTCACATGAAGACAACAAGGCCACCATCTAGTATTCCATTCGCTCTGACAAAGGGCTAACGCTCTGACGAAGGGCTATTACGCTCGAAACGTCAGCTTTCTAAATCTTTCACGGTGGTAATTTAACCTTTATCAACTCGTTTGATAAAACCAAAATTTTTGTTTTGATCTCTCCCACCAACGCAGCACCACAGTTTCTTTAGAAACTAGAAATTTAACCACCATCTAGTATGACTATCATAATAAAAACCTGTCAAGCACTGGTTGCTAAAATCAAAGATGGCGGATATTGATGTGTTCTCTGGGAAGATTGTGAAAATTTTGTAATGATTTTACCCTTACAATTTTACCTTAACCTTTGAAGCTTTATTTGATTGCACAGTACACAAAGCTGGATGTAGGGAATGGTTTTGGTGACAAATTTGGCAGTTAACTTTTAAGCACAGCAACCTTATATGCATTGGTGACTGTATCAGTGTAATGTCTTGCCCTGTTATGCTAAATTGCAAAAGGGTGAATTTCAGGGGTTATATTTTTTTCCACCCACTGAATGACCGATTTGTCTTGTGTATTAGTCATGGTAGATTTTTTGGAGTGATTTTCAAGATTTAAAAGGTTGACCAATGCACCAGAAATATGGTAATGGCTGAACAGTATAAGGAACTCTATATAAAATGGGGGGGTTATATAACTTTCTGGAGTATGTAATATTTCATTATCATCTAATGGCAGTTAACATGGACAAAAAGCCTAGTTTGGGCTGGATATGAACCAATATTTGTGCCCTACAATGAGGTTCTTGGCTTGTTTAACGAATCCATCCTGATTAGCTGTGGTATTTCTGTGGTTTTCTCTCATAGCCAAATGGACAGGATTTGTAGCATTATAAGAAATGTCATTTTGGAGCACATTCTATTTTAATTTTTAGTGGTACCAAAACTTACTGCTTTCTTTCAATGTTATTTTTGTTTTAGCTGATACTTCAGCTCTTCTACCTAGTAACTGGTCACGTGGGAGGACCAACCTTGATAATGGTGAAGAAGGATGTGGCTCACCTCAGGGAGGAAGTCCTTTGGGTAGGCACAAGTACATATTCTTATTTTACTTGATATTTAGGGCTCTAAAGAAGAAAGGAATAATTTATTAATCTATTAGGACCCTTAATTAAGTTGTCATCTCTTCCTATTAACATGCACTATATTGGTTATGCTTAGCCTATCAATTGTAAATGAATAAATAAATAGTATATGTGCCTCCCTTAAATCCATTCTTACCCTGATTAGAAGAATCAAGGAGGGGGGGTGGGGAAGGGGGCTGCATAAAGAAAGAATCATTGGTATTTTGGGTGTTATGCCAACAAGTACAGTATGATGGACAAAAACAAGTTCCATTTTGCAGTTCCAGAAAATATCCAGACCCCAACCATGAAGGGAATTGGAGATTCTTGAGGGGTGAGGGGTTCAATGGCCCAGGAAAGGAAATTCTGAAGGGGAGAGGAGTTTCAAGGCCAAATTTGCTTCCAGATGGTCGGGAAATGATTTTGCGTGAATTCATATTGGCTTCATGTTACTTAGCAGTTTTTCTGGGTCGTTGTGAAGCTTAACTCAGACAAAATAATTATGTTTTCCCTAACCTTTCTGTAGTTGACAGAGGTTTATTTTACTTTAACTTAAAAGTCCAATGGATGCAAACACAAAGCAAGTGACAAATCATTTGGGTTTTGTTACTGGAGGCTGACATATTTCCTTGTGCAAATGAAAAATCTGGTGGGAACCTATTTGAAATTCCCTCTGTGGTAGGGGTCTGGATATTTTCTGGAACCACACATTGCATAGAATAATCGTACTTATGAAATTGATGAAAATTAGAAATAACTGTCATATATCGTCAATACCATTATTTAAATAAAGCCTGAATACTTTTCCAAAAAATGACATGATGATTGCAATTTATTAGTAGTGCTACTTTCAGTTAATTTTAGTGGTGATAAGAATGTCTGAAAAAGTCAGGTCCTTCTTGCATGAGCTGCAATGATCATGTCAGTTCTTTACTCTGCATGTTTATGATGGTAAAAGTGGTGGTTCGTAAAAGTGGTGGTTCCAGGATATCTTTGAGCTATGAATATTTTATGTGGGTTAAATTTTGGAGGGAAAAATGTCTACATGGTTGAAGTTTCTTTTCAGATGTAAAATCATGTACTGTATTGTGTCTATGGCAGATCATTGAAAAGCCCACTGCTAGACTTAGCATAGTAATAATTATTTTAATTTTACATTATAAGTGGGAAGAGATAAAAATTTGTTTTGAATGTGGGCCAGGAAGTATCAAATAATTATTAGTAAACTAAGTCTTTTCATTAACATCTTTGTAAAATATTTTAGTTCTTGAAACGTGCAATAATTAATATTAGTATTGTTTGACAATGTATAATAATCACTTGACTATTTCAAAAATCACTTGACAATCCTCTCACCAGAGAGTTATGTCTTGCCTTCTTTAGATGATTGATCATAAGCCTTCATAAAATTAATTTTGTTCAATAAGTGTTTTTCTGTTGTTGATATCACTGTTCTTTGGTATAATATTATAAAATTAATCATTTATTGATGTTGTATAACTTTAGAGGCACAAAAAAAATAGTTCTACTACTGGAAGCCTGCATTGTATAGTAATAATATTATTGTTATTGAATCCTTGGCATGAAGTTAGTACAAACTTCCTCTTAACTACGTTCTGAAAACCAAATTGTCATGAGGGAATTATAAATGCACAGGCCATTTAATTATTAAATATTTTAGGACTTTTTGTTATTGAGTTCACTTGTGCGGTTGCATTATTTTGCAGTCACTTGGCCTCATTAATTTACCATAAAGCTTAGAAGGGATTGAAATTTTGAGCAAATCTTGGCTTATGTAAACCTCTGCAATCAACTGTTAAGAAGTTTTTAATGCCTTGTGGAAAATGATGTCCAAATTTTATGCAACCAATATCTATAAATTGGTGATTTAATTTTCTTTTGCAAACTTAACTTGAGGAGTATAGTCATTCAGTAGTATCCAAGGATCTAAGAAGGAACTTGTAGCTATAACACTGCTATGTCAGTGAAGAAGGATGGTACGTAAGAGAAAGCAGAAGAAGGGTAGGAAATCATTTTTTGTTTAGATGTTTGCTTTTATTTTGTATTTACAACAGACTTTATAGTTATATCCATAGCTGCATGTTACCATTCATATAAGCATGATAATAATTATTATTATTATAATAAATTTCATTTACCATCTATGTATCAATTGATTTTATAAGAAAAAATCTCTTTACTTTGGAAGTGTTATGCTGCTTAAGATCAAAGTATAGTTGTGTTCAAGAGAGTTGTATTGACCTATTAAAAGTGTCCTTTGTTGCACACAGTTTTTATTGTGTGCCTTTAATTTAACAGCTAGATTATATTGCTGGTGGTCTCAAAAGTGCTTTTTTCTGCACAATTTTAACTTTACTAAGAAGGGTGTAAAATATTTTATATTCACTAATTTTTTTTTCTCAATAATTGTTTCCAGTTATAGGTATTAATACTGTAGGTTAAAATGGATTCCAATTCAAATATTGATTTCACCCTACTGTACCTACTTTCATTTCTTATTTTTTTCGTTCCATTTATATAATAAATACCAGACAAAAAGAAATTAGAAGTCAAAGTAAGTTGAAATCATTTTGACCTGCTATTCATTTTAACCCACAACAGCATTAATTATGCAGTAAAATTCATGGTTCAATCTATTAAAATGTGTCAGATGTCTCAAAATTTGACATCAAGGTAGTTATAATAATAATTGCTTTAAAACAATTATTTTTTTTGGCATGGCCTGTGGTTGATAAATCAAAATTTGATCCATCAACCACAGGCCAAAGTAGTAATAATAATTATTATTGACATGGCTTGTTTCTCAAGTCAACTGAAATTTGAACACTATTATGTCTGCATTTGCCTTGTTATAGTGCAATGGTTTTGAAAGTGGAGGTTATGGGCTGATTGTGTGAAAGAATAATGTTTTCCTACCATAACCATAAATTTAGAACCAGACCTTCTGTATCATACAGTGTGGTAGTAAAATTTTTTGGTCCCTAGTATTTTCCCATTGCCCTCAGAAATAAGTGTTGTTCTATTCTTAGATGTAATTTTAATTAAATTTTTTCTTTCCATCAACAAAATATCACTATATTAAAAGATACTCTTTTTAAGTGATTGATTGTGCCATCATACATGTATTCATTGTGGTGATAATTTGTATTACTACCATGTAGCTGCAGCAAAATTGAAAATACAATATTATCCATATGTACAACTGCTAAAGGTAAAATTTCCATATTGATAATATTATTATTATGGTGCTGGAAGACTTACTGTAGTGTGAGATGAAGTCATCAAACATGAACGACCCTTCTTTGTATTTATTATAAGCAACTTAAAGATTGAAGAACAAGTACAACTTTAACTTTTCTTTTCTGAGCCTATCTTCACGTGAAACTCATATTCATACTTGATCTGTAATCTCAAGGTCACTGGACTATTTTTTTCTTATACTCAGCTAGTGTTTGTTGGCTGGTAGTTTATCCCTTTGCTCATTGCTATGACATAAAAATGGCGAGTGCTGGGTGGAAAATTTTCATCCTTGGGTGCACATGAAAGTAATGGACAAATGCCCTTAACATGAGTAGTGTTCTTTTTTCCTTTTTTTTCTTTTTTCAGTGCAAGATGAAACAGAATCTCAGTTTAAATTTGATGGGTCAAACTCATCAAGAAATCCATCCTTGCCCATCAAATTGGACAGGAAAGATAAGGAGAGGCTGGTCAGTTTTCTCTTTCTTCTTTCACTCTTTAGAACTGTTTGAACTGGTCCGGGACTGTCTGCAATACAAGCTGGAAATATTACTATAATAAATTATTCTTTGTTAGGGCAGGGTACAGTAAATTAGGAAATTACACAGCAAAAAGAAAAAAACAAAACAACAACAACAATAGAGACAGGGAGAGAGAGATGTTATGACAAGTATCACAAATACACAAAATTGATAATAATGATTGGTCAACATTTGAGGCAGGGAACAAGAGTCCCCATATACTTTGTACATGATGTTGTAGTTTTTTGGGTAAGTCATGTCATTTGTATTTTTAAATTTCTTTCAATGGAAAGGGTGTCTCTTGGTGAATTTCTAGAATGGTCTGAAAGGTATGTAGTATTAATAATATTATATTGCTGTTGTTTGATGAACCAAAAAATAATAGCAAAGAGTACAGGTGTATGGTAATATAATTACATGAAAGCATTTAGACTGCTTTTAGCCACTTGGTTTTTTACCGAGTTTCCCATCTTTAGCAGCAACAACTTGACAAGAAAGTGTCAGAGCGATCACCATCACTGACAAGAAAAACATCAAAAGAGTCTTTCAAGGTAAAATTTGTTGAAATTAACATTGAATTCAATAATAATAATATTGTTGACACACCAAGTCAATTATGGATGCACCAACTTGGTAGTGGAGTAAATTAAAAGATTATTTGTGTTACATCGAATATTTACACCATATATTTATCACACAAAATGTTAAGTGAAGCTCCAGTGAACAATGCATGTTTTAAATCTCACTAGAACTTGAAAATGGCATCACGGAAACACTGAAACATCATTTATTTTTATCACTAACATCATGCCAGTGTTTTACCAATTCAGTAACTCACAAATTAATTGTTTGTTCTTAGATATACAGTAATTTGAATTGAAGTATTATAGTTTTCACAATAATTATTAATTAATTGATAATTAATTTAATTAATTATTATAGTTTTTTTTGTCAGCTAATGACACAAACCATTGTTTGAATTTGTGGTGTTATTCTTCCTCTTTTTAAATTAATTTTTTTACAAACTACGTATAAAATATCTCACTCAGTCTTGGTAAACTCCTGGAAGCAAGTCAGGCCTTTTAAAATGGACTTACAAGCCTTTTTTTTTTAAAATGGACTTACAGGCCTTTTTTAAAATGGACTTACAAGCTGACCTAAGATTTTATTTTTGTTTATACTATTTGAATTCTGCAAAAAGCTACCAGTATATTAGTGTTTATTATTATTATTTGGCTTTTAATTTCTTTTGTTCTGAATCAATGGTGATTATTACATTTAGGCGATGAAAGAGAATTACAGGCGAGAACAAAAACGAAGGATAAAGGAGCTTTCTAGTGCTTTGAAAGATCCTTCAGTTATTATTCTCTCCTCCTGGCTCAAGGTAAAGTTGTGCACTCTCATATGTTCAGAGAAGTCAGTAACATTTCCAGAATTTTTTTACTAGATAACCTTGATATGCTGTGTTCACTTTTTTGATGGTCGTGTTAGGTGCGTGGGACACTAAAAGGTTGGCAGAAGTTCTGGTGTGTTGTGAAACCGGGAATGCTTCTCATATACAAAAGTGCAAAGGTATTGCAACAGTATTCCCAAGATGACTATTGTTTTGGTCAGTAATTTAATTCCTTGCATCATTTGTGAATGGGGGAGGCTATTTTGCGAGCCTGCGAGCCCGAGCCTCGAGCCGCGAGCCTCTTTTTGCGAGCCTCAAAAGATTCCTGCCAAAAAATCCAAGAAAGGGCATAACACCCTAATATGGTCCTAAACAAACCAGGGGTCTGTTTAACATAACAGCGCTTTAACAATCTGCCGATATGGCAGGGCCTTCAGAAATAATTTATGAAGTAATGTACCTTTTTTCATTGCCATAATTATTTTTCATGCCTCTTTCTGTGGTGCCTACTTCTCAAAATGTTGGGCGATGTTAATGCATCAGACATTAAAAATCAGGTCTCTGCTTCCCAAAATTATGCCAAACTATCTGAAATTCTTTTTGCCAAAGTGAGGCTTTTTTCCAAACAGCAGGAGCTTTTATCACTTTTGGAGCCATCTTAGAATGAAAACCTGGCCTGGTGCCTAAGTACAGATACATGAAGTACTTACCGCCTAGTGGACTCTGAAGGGCTATACTGCAGACTGGATCCTTATGTTTTTGAATAATTCATTGCTGTATAGAGTCCCTACTGTTAACCGACAATAATGTTTGTGAGAATCATCTTTCTTCATTGGTTTCCTGGCGCAGGAAAAAAATCTATCTAGCAAGTCTCATGTTAAAATTGATTGCGTAAAATACTGTGCAAGCTTCGATTGACCCGATCATCTCGATAATGATAGCCAGGTAAGTCTTCAGTAACAAGTGGGCAAGTGCTCTGTCTAAAGGAGGGAAAATACATTTGTAAATATCTAAAAAACGAAGTCCGTTAAAAACGTCAAAAAAAGTGGCTCGCAAAAATAGGCTCGTGATCGTGGCTC
>BLAZ01001059.1:452502-455002 GCA_014633955.1 Acropora tenuis
CCATTTTTCTTTCCGTTCGCAAAACAGTGAATAGCCAAGGATATTCCGAGTTACGGGAGCCAATCAAAACGCGCGAAAATTGCTATCCACTGATTTGGTAAATACTAAATATAAATATCTTTGCAACCAGGAGCTGATGACTAGGAGCTTGCAACTCCCATACTAAGCCTATGTCACCGCATTTTGACTTACTGATCTATTTTTATTACACCTTTTCAGGAATCTATTGGAGTTGCATGCTCCTACTCATAGGCTCCTGTTGCAACTTTATTGTTGGGTAATACTTTGAGGGCAATTATGACGTCATATCGGTTCCCACGGCAACACGCCAGGTCAACAAAAAGGCCCTCTAAACTTATAGTTTACAGAAAATTGTACTAGATAGATTTCCGCGAAACTTTTTTATTTAAAGTGCCATCGTGAAAGATACGTGCATGCAAAAAATAAAGATAGGTCACCGCGCAAAATTTTGAGATAGAGACAATTTTTTTCTGCAGGTTTTATTTCCGTTTCGCGCGATTTTACGCATTAAGCAGCGCTAAAATGTCATTCATTCATATGGTTGTAGTTCACCGCTAAATTTTCTCCGATTCTTATTGGTCTAAATTGATCATGTAACGCGATAGTGTTCAGTTCATCCGCGAAGAGGCACTATCAGCCCATAGTGTCCGTCGGAGTAAAATGCCCGAATGGATAGTGCTCGTCTGTGAAACTATTTCTGTAAACAACTGGGCTTATAGAAAATAAACCATTGAAATTGTATTAGGAGGGTTCCTGTTTGTTTTCTTTTCCACATTTTATATTTGGCTTTCACGGCGTTCATCTAAAAGAGATGGAAATTTGGAACTGGAGCGCGGAAGTAAATGTAATGTTGAACAATAAAGACATTAGAGTGTTTATATTTCGAAACTATCGGTCTGATAGTTGTCCCTTGGACGTTTGACGTTCTTAAAACTATCATATTTGCCCTCGAAGCTTCGCTTCTCGGGCAAATATTTCTTTTAAGCTCATCAAATTTCCGCGGGGCAACTATCAGCCTATAGTTCCTCGACAAAAACACTCTATTGTTTAAATAGTTAGTACACTAAATGATTTACCGTTACAGTTTTTTTGGAAAAGTGAAAAAAAAAATCCAGTTATTGAGAGCTGTAGGTATAAGAATACAATTGTAATTTGGTTAGCTTCCATTTCGCCTTGTACTTGTTTTAAGAAAAATATGGGCGACGTCATAGTATTGAAGCAGCCGGATTTACGTCAGTTGCGAAAGGTAAATTCAGTCATGGAAAAACAAAAACAGCAACAACAGTTTCACCAATAAAAAAAACGACAACAATTGAGTTAAGAACCTACGTACGCAAGTTCTAAACTTTCCCAAGAAGGAACTGCTGACGTCGACATTGACAGGTTTCCAATCTCCGTACTTTTTTCCGCGGAAGTTTGGAACCAAGTGCATCGTGCATCTGCAGACCTGCGAAGGCGACTTTCAATCATTATTCCAAGATTTTGTGTAGATCATATGAGCAAAATTATTCCAAATGTCTTGATTTTAAAGCCTTAATAGTCAGATGCCATGGATGGTGCTCTGGGTAAAAAGAGAAGAAGAATTGAAAGTGCGATTGAGTAAGTTCGCGATCATTTTTCTGTTCTCCGAGAGATTAGGTTATCGAATGGGTTTCTCGAATTTTCGTTGGTCAGGCAATAATATTCGTGTAAAGATTCGACAACACTGTTTTCGTAAGTAATCGAATTGTATGTAGAATATTTTGTGATGCTGTACGTAAGGGGATCTTATTGTTTACACGTGAAATTACGGCAGACACTGACAACCCGTCTGGAAGAAATACCTAATTGAATGCATATCTATGAATATACATCTACGATTTCAGCAAGGAAGTACTTTTCGCATTCTAACGAAATGGTGAGCGGACACACTGAAGAACTGTTTTGTTGTCCTTTGACCTGCATTAACATCTTTGCTGGAAAGGATCAAACAGTTTGCTAAAACTTTTGCGACAGTCTTATTGCTCCGTCTTGTCACTCAGATAAATACATGTATCTAGCTTAGAATGCTCCATACATGAATTTGGGTTTTCCAGTTGTCTGAGATTTTTCTCTAACTACAGAAGATCAATTATTAAGGTGATAGATTATTCCATTTTGGCGAATTAACCGATCGCTATTTCACGTGTTCATGTGGAAACAAATCATGTCGTTTTCACGTGAAATAGCCGGCATACTAAAGATAATGCGAAATGTTCTCCTCTCAAAGTCAAACATCACCTTGTTCTTTCCGAATGACCTAACGCAAGGAAACTTCATTTCTTTTGGTTTTATTATGTTTCCAGCTTTTGGCGATTGTTTTATTGTATTCCTTTACCTTTAAAGCATTCTTTTAAAATAATCCAGAAGATTAATATCGTTATAAAATTATCATTCACGTGAACGGTGGACATGATGTGACATCACAACACAGACATTCTTGCTAGGTAGCTCGGGGGCA
>BLAZ01001059.1:472502-475002 GCA_014633955.1 Acropora tenuis
CATTGCTTTACCAAGTAATTTACTTTGTATTTTACTGTTACTGTAGGTTGTTCTCCTCTGCTTTGAATAACGAGTGATTCTTATATGTTAATTGAGTGGCCCTGAATTCTACGTTGCTCAGCGATGCGATTCCTCTTTTTTTCTTTAAACATTCAGTAAAACTCTTTTTACGTCAGCAAACTGTCAACTAAGTTATTTTATCATTTCAGCAATATACTCGTTCTTTAGGAATGAGATAATTTCCATATTCAAAAGACAAAACAGAAGATCAAATCTTTAACCAAGTTTTGAATACTTACAGACATCCAATACATTTTTTATGAGGATATTTGTTGTGTTCTTTGATCTTACTGATCCGGCCTCAAGAAATGCAAATCCTGTTTGCATGACTGTAAATCAAAAACATGAGATTAGATGAAGTGTTTTCTGGGTGTGAGCGAAACAGATGTAGATTCTACATTTCAGACGAGAAGGAAAAGGTTACTGAGAAGGTTGGGAAACTAAACCCAACTCCTTCAGGTGCGAACAATATGTGAACCAACCTCGTTAAATCAACCTTTTTTTCTGCTGAAATACGAGGAATCTGAAAACGCCATGGCCAAATTAAAGGGTATTAAACGTATGTCAAGGATGATTATATATTTTAACCCTTTTATGCCTTAGACTAAATCAAAAGGCTGACTGTTTGTTTTTGCCACAGGCATTTTTTTTTTGGCACCTCATAATGTCTTACTGATGAGGGATACACACACGAATTATTCCTGGCTGGAAGGCCTCGTTAGTTTATCAAGTCTAAGACAAACTAATTTTCAGAGGGCATCTGTTCAGTTAAGGACGCAAAAGTGCTCAGGTAGCATTTCAGCTTTTCAACTTTTGAGTGGTTCTCGTCGGCTGGTTAAGCAATCGACCACATTTTCTATGGGTTTACCGGCGTCATAAACCCACTTGGGATGTTGGGAGAACACAAGAAAAGTTTGTAAATCACGAGGCGGAGGCCGCATAAGCCCAAGTGGGTTTATGACGTCGATAAACCCATAGAAAATGTGGTCTATTTTTTGTAAAAGAATAATTATTGTAAATAGCAGCCATTTTTTATTGACAGTTCACCGCCACAATAACCCAAAGGTTTTCGACCAATCAGAAAGCGCGTAACATCCAAATTGTTTCAAATTACATAATAAAGTGCAGTAATCATCGGAAATTTAGGAGTGCCTCTTTTGATTTCTTATAGCTGAATATGAAAGTAACCGCTGCCGAACGGAAGCGGCTAAAACTTAAAAGCCCCATCCACAGGTGGACTTTGCCTCCATAAAAATCTCCATAAAATTTTCCTCCAATTTCCGCGCCCTGATTGAAAAGCGACATTTTTCAAAGTAAGGTGTCCTGTAGAAAGGCCTTACAAAATGACTAACAAGCTCAGCCAGTTGTCGCGTTCCGGATCGTTTGTAATGGAAGGCATGTTTCATCACGTTGATATTCCTTTACTTCACATGTGGTCAACGAACGAAGTAATTAATTTCTCGATTAAAATAGCCGAATCATGCATGAGTGGCCAGCCAACGACACGCCATCTAGAGTCTATGGCAGAAAAAGAGAGAAACAAATATCGCTAAATAAAATCTAAAAGGCAGAAGCGTTATTTAATTTTAAAAGCAGTAAATAAGATTTGTTTTCTACAGAGTGTATTTTTCCTTATGCTACAAAAAGTAATTAACAAATATCTTATAGGAAGGACCACTGAGATTCTCATTTCCCGGACAATGTGTTTAAAATAGAAAGCGAATGGCGGTTACTGTGAAGGTCACTAAAAGAATTTTAATGTATGCTCTTTTCTAGAAGCTTCCAATATTTTAAGTGACCAAACTGAGTAGGTAATTTTGTCATCGATCCCAAAATGCCTTTTTCACAACAGTCAGAAAAAATATGCATAGATTTATTCATTGTCCCAAATTTAGTGTTCCTGTAAAGTCGTACAAGTATCTCTCGTATATTTCCGCTGGAATGAAGCCTATTTCGTTGATTATGAAAACTGAAAGAGTGCTACTTGTTTGCTTAATGCAAAAAAAAATCTTAGTTTCTTAAAGTGTTTGGTTTTTCTGATGCGTCATTTCACAGACTCAACCAATGTCGCAGCACTTGAAGAAATCTGATTGATTTGAAGAGTGTAACCGAGAAGTTGCGCTTGCCATTTTGTCGTACTTTTACGCTTGTTTGCATTCATGTTGATTTACGTCAGAAGTCACCTATATTTTCACTCTTTTAATTGATTATACGAGAGGGGTACAGCCTTTACTTGTATATTTAAGATCAGAATCTTGGAAAAAAAAGGCAAGGTTTTACAAGGTAACACGACCTACCCTAAAAGCCTCTTCTGACTGGAAATTCTGAGTGATGCTGGGCTTAAGGTTGAATTGGATTAGAAACAAAAGGTTCTTATCGAGGATAGGAGTCTCTCAGGCGTCGTAACCACTCCATGATTTTTAATTTGAAGGGGCAAAAT
>BLAZ01001059.1:480002-482502 GCA_014633955.1 Acropora tenuis
TCTTTCTCGGCAGAAGCAAAGGACAGCAAGGGCAGTGCAAAGACAAAGACAAAAACAAAACAAAAAAACTACCGCGTGACTTACTAAATATCACAATAAGGAAGCATTGTTCGATACTGATTCGCAAAAGTGTCTTAAGCTTATGCAAATAGTATATTAGGTCCTTAAAATGCCTACACATTTTGCAACATAGGGATATAGCTAAGTCATGTCAGGCAAGTTTCCTCGCCTTAAGTAAGTTGCAAGGATAAAAAATTATGAAGAAACGACGTATTAATGCTAGGCTAAGAATTCATGGCCAACGTCTCTTCACGGAAGGCAAGTCCACTATGACGTAGACATCTGAACAACGAGCTGATATATAGGATTTGATTCAAGTGAAATTGTTTTGTTCGGCAAAAAACTCCAGACTTGCATAGTCATGAATTCAACCGAAACTTTGGTCAGAAAAACTTGATCACCCCTCAAAATGAGGTAATCTTGGTTTGAAATTTAACAAAAGTTAAAAACTTACAGGCTGAGATGAAGGCAATAACTATTTTTGACGTCTGAACGTATTTGTGATTCAGGTATTTCTTAATCCGGCTGAACGGGCCAACATAACGCTTTTCCGATGGAAGCTGCCCGTCTCGACATGGCAAGGTCTCCATCAGGAAACTCTGAAAGTCTCTGGTTAAGAATTTTGCGACGAATAATTCAAAGGCCCGTTTGCCGGACCTTGTGCGCACAGAAAACTGAAGCCAAAATTTCTCTGCATTCAGTTAGTTGTAGTCAGCACATACTCCAAAATCACCCACAGAAGGCATCCCTTACAAGTACATTTTATCCTTGCAGATTAGGCTATTATGTTTATCAACGAAATGAAACTCGCTATTTATTTTAGGCATGTAAAATTTCACAATACGCAACTTTACAAATTACAAAGGCCAGGTGTGCGACCTCGTAGAATATGCTTAAGTATCAGTTCATGCTAACTTGAAAACTGCAACATGCAGCGCAACAAAGTAATAAATCTACTGAGGTTTTTAAATGATTGGCTACCAAAGCGTCGCTCACTATCTGAATATTGCACAGATTAAAGCCAGCAGCACTTCGAAAAAACACCCCGTAGTTTACACCGCCTCACCGCGCCTTACAAATTCCTCTTATCGGTTAAACAAGGAATAGTAAGCGTCATTATCATTGCGCCTTTTGCTCAAACAACGAAAGCGAATGAAAAATATCGATGTAAATTACTCGAAAATGTCTTAAGTTTTCCTTCTCTCTTACGACTTAACAATTGCCTCGAGGGATTACGATTTCATTCGTGCAATAGAGCATCCTAACCAATATAAGGAAACTATGTTTATGTAGAATGACAAGATTAAGGGAAGTTGCGCTGCAAAGTATACTTTTGTCGCAAGATTTCGAATTCAGTGATTTGAAACGATAGGTTCAAACAAGCACCGAGAAATTTCCATTTTCAATATTCTTAGCGCTAGCTTGCGTGTGTAACATCACAATGTATAAATCCTGTGTTGCATCACACTGTATAACGAGAAAAAAAAGCGCCTAAAACATTTTCAAACTTTACACCATGTACTGAAGACATGAACAGCAACGTTTTGAAAGCGACCGAGGTTTGGAATTTTAAGTGTAAGAAAAGTCTTGACGAATTCTCCAGAACTTACTAAAATTATATGAACATCAGGTTTAGGTAGCATATACTTACAAAAAATCAGGCAGCCCATGACTATCAGGAAAAACTGATCAGCGTTTCCAGTTAGAACTTTGACGGTGCCCTCAAGTTTTTCAAGCTTAGTATCAGTTAGGTTCGACAGGTTCGACATAATATTGCCGTTCGTTCTTCTTTAACCTTCTGGTATCAAACCGCGAGAAAAGACCGACTCTTGACTGGAGCTACTTACGAAAGCTTGGGTCTTTTTGTTTAGATATGAAAAGTGAGATTGTGTGCGATGAAGCAGGAAATTGCAGTTATGTTCGATTCACGTGATTGGTTTGTGGACACATGTGAAGCAGAAAAAATATGTGCGCCTTAATTGTGTTTTGCAAGTAGACTTTGGCTCCTGAAAACAAAAGTTCTCAAAACAAATAAAAGAAAGAGTTTTGACCTCTGCAGGCGATTTGACTCATTTCAGTGTTTAATTTTTGTTCTTCATAATTCATCTGGTATTCCTTTATCTATAAATGCAGGAATCCGAAAATGCAGAGAACGCCTTTTTCTTCTTGAAGTGATATTGGAATCTCATATGAACATTCTCCCCTCAGGCAAAAACTTATTAGTGTCATTTCCGAAACGCTTGCGTTTAGAAAACAAATGAACTCGAGAAATAATGTAATTGGCGGAGGCGTTTTGCTTGGCGACCCTTTTTGTACGCTTTTTCAGTTTGAATTATAGAATTATTTGTATTTTTGGTAGCTGTATTAATTTCTATCGCAGTGCCTATACCCAACCGTTCTTAACTAAAATAAAATCTTAGTTAAATCTTAGAAGTGGCGC